>JARJHM010000826.1:0-130237 GCA_033356055.1 Carex pumila
GGATCATTTGAAGTATAATACGGTGCACCCGTTTGGGGGTTTTGTTGATAATTTGTTTGTAGCATTTGGTCTCTTCTTTGGTAATTTTGGGGAGGCTGTGGATAATTAGGTGGCGGCATTTGAGAGCTACCATTATCAAAATAATTTTGTGGATAATCTTGTGGATAATTTGTAGTTGGTATTTCGGGACCAAAAATATCGGCCGACATTCTCGCGATATCTTCTTGCACCGAATCACGATGAGATGACATTTTTTAAAAATGTAAACCTATTCAAAATTAAAATGATTACAATCTAATCTATTTAAAAATAAATCTAACATATTCAAAAATAAATACAATTACTTGACATATTCAACAAATAAATCTAATCTAGTTATATAATGAATTTCAAATACAACTATATTTAAAAAAAAACAGAAAAAAATAAAATTAAAAAAATCTGGAAAAAACAAAAAAAAAACAGAAAAAAAAAGAATTTGAAAAAACAAAATTAAAATGATTACAATCTAATCTATTTAAAAAATAAATACAATTACTTGATATATTCAACAAATAAATCTAATCTAGTTATATAAAGAATTTCAGATACAACTATATTTAAAAAAAAACAGAAAAAAATAAAATTAAAAAAATCTGGAAAAAACAAAACAAAAAACAGAAAAAAAAAGAATTTGAAAAAACAAAATTAAAATGATTACAATCTAATCTATTTAAAAAATAAATCTAACATATTCAAAAATAAATACAATTACTTGACATATTCAACAAATAAATCTAATCTAGTTATATAATGAATTTCAAATACAACTATATTTAAAAAAAAACAGAAAAAAATAAAATTAAAAAAATCTGGAAAAAACAGAAAAAAAAACAGAAAAAAGAATTTGAAAAAACAAAATTAAAATGATTACAATCTAATCTATTTAAAAAATAAATCTAACATATTCAAAAATAAATACAATTACTTGATATATTCAACAAATAAATCTAATCTAGTTATATAATGAATTTCAAATACAACTATATTTAAAAAAAAACAGAAAAAAATAAAATTAAAAAAATCTGGAAAAAACAGAAAAAAAAAAGAATTTGAAAAAACAAAATTAAAATGATTACAATCTAATCTATTTAAAAAATAAATCTAACATATTCAAAAATAAATACAATTACTTGACATATTCAACAAATAAATCTAATCTAGTTATATAATGAATTTCAAATACAACTATATTTAAAAAAAACAGAAAAAAATAAAATTAAAAAAATCTGGAAAAAACAGAAAAAAAAAAGAATTTGAAAAAACAAAAATAAAATGATTACAATCTAATCTATTTAAAAATAAATCTAACATATTGAAAAAATAAATATAATTATATCACAAGTTCACATAATCACATCTAACAAATCTAACATAAATTAAATAAATCTAACATTCAATAATTCTAACAAATCTAACATAAATTAAATAAATCTACCATTCAATAAATCTAACAAATCATACATAAATTAAATAAATCTAACATTCAATAAATTTAACAAATCTAACATAAATTAAATAAATCTAACAAATCTAACATAAATTAAATAAATCTAACAAATCTAACATAAACTAAATTACTAAATCTAACATAAACTAAATCTAACATTCAATTTAAATTATACGTTTATCTACAAGACTACAACAATAAATCTAATATCACATTTTAAATTACTCTACAAAAATAAATTAATCTAACATCAAATAAATCTAACCTTTAAATTTCGCGGAAAAATCTTGCGGGAGGAGCCGAACTTTGTAATTTCGATACCTTCGTAATTCCGTAATGGGTTTAGTGAACCTCTAATTCCGTTTGCGTATTTGTAAAATGAATTAAATTACAACCATATGTTTTTTCAACAATAAATTTTAAAATTAAGAATAATGAAAAATGAGAATTTGAGATTGAGTTTGAGAGATTGAGAATTTGAGTTAGAATGTGGAGAGGAAGAGGATTTGAGGGGTGTATTTAAAGAAAAAAATGGAGAGGGAATAAAATTTGAAATATAAAAAAAAAAAAAAAAAAAAAAAAAAACCGGTTGAGTTGACCCGGGTGGGTCCGGCCGGGTTTGATTTGACCTGGCCCGGGCCCCTCTTGAACCGGCGGCAAAATTCAAAAGATTTTGAATTTCAAAATTTGGGCCGGGTACGGGTAATGGGTACGGGTACGGGTAATGGGTACGGGTAACGGGTAACGGGTACGGGTAGGCGGGTATAGGGGTACGGGTAGGCGGGTACGGGTTGGCGGGTAGACGGGTACGGGTACAACGGGTTTTTTTCAAAATTCACGAGTCCGGTCCGTTTATTACCCGTACCCGTCTACCCGTTTACCCGTTTGTACCCGGGCAACGGGTACGGGTACAACGGGTAACGGGTACGGGCCGGGTAAAACGGGTTTAACCCGTTTCGGGTATAGCAAACCTCTAACTTCGAATGCGTTAAAAATATATCTCCTCTCAATTTCAAGTTACTTGTTATCCGTTCGATCTTCCATCAAAGGGACAAAATTAATCAAAAACAATATCTTTTTTAGCATTTAAAAAACAAAATCTTTAAACATAAAAAAAAATTGAAGTTTCCGATGGGTTCAGAATCGTCTGATCCGCTTTAAGATCAGCGAGAATGAAAATTTAAGTGGACGTGTCATGTGCACATATATTAAAGTAGATCAGATACTTTGGAAACCCATCGAACTCAGGCTAAGTGCCCATCAGAGGACCAAGTCGAAAATCTTATGTTTCTTTTGCTGGATTTTTTTTTTATGTTAGAAAATTATGGATTAACTATTAGTCGTTATTAATTGTTGTTCGCAGTAAAACAAAATCCAGATTAAGATTATGATCTACCTCCGAATTTTTAAAAAATATCAAAAAAAAAAATAATTTTATTAAAAATAACCAGTTTTCAACTGAAATTTTAAAAATAGCCCCCGCATAAAAAATCTACGCTCCGGCCTATAAATTACAGATCCACTGCACGGATCTTGAAACAATTACGCGGCCCGGAATTATTCTTTGGAAGCACAGAAAATATATGCGCCTCGGAGTAAATATTACGGCCCGCAGAAATTTTATGCGCTCCAACCTTTAAATTATAGATCCGCTGCACAGATCTTGAAGCCCCCTTTCTTCTCCAAACCCCACCCTCGTGAAAGCCCTCTTTGTCCGCGAAATGCCTCTGCCAAACTGTACCTACCGCTGCCGCTTTGCCCTGCTCCGTTCTTGCTCCGCCCCGCTCCGTTCTTCTCTTCCCTTCCTCTTTACTGTTGAGGTGACAATGGTGGCCGGTGAACCAGTAAATACCATCCCGAAATCAGGTTAGGCATTTCAATGTAATTAATGGTATATTAATTGATTGTACCAGTAAATACTGAGTCATCGATTGTACCTAGGGGTGAGTAAATTGCTCATAACTCGTGAGCCGCTCATAACTCGCTCATTAAAAGCTCGTTTAAACTCGCTCATTTATCCGCTCATTTAAACTCGCTCATTAACAATTCGCTCATTTACTTAATGAGCGAGCATGAGCATGACCCAACTCGCTCATAACTCGCTCATTAAGAATTTGCCACATCTAATCCCTGTCACATTTAATCATATGTAATTATGTAACAACTCGCTCATTTACTTAATGAGCGAGCATGAGCATGACCCAACTCGCTCATAACTCGCTCATTAAGAATTTGCCACATCTAATCCCTGTCACATTTAATCATATGTAATTATGTGTAATATCAACATTGCCTCATTAAGATTGATAGATAGTGATCATAGTTTCATGTTTAATCATGTGTAATATAGTGAGCACAATGTAACATTTAATTCTGTATAATATACTAATATTCATAGTTTCATATTAATTTTTTTTTTGTAAATCGGCAAAACCAAAACCTCCGCCTAAAGCCCAAAACAAGTAATAGTCATAACAACTCACTCATTTAAATGAATTATGACAATTTGTTGGATTTTGTTATGTGTGGGCACACTATATAATTTTGTTATGAGTCACAAGTCATAACTCGTGAGCCGCTCATAACTCGCTCATTAAAAGCTTGCTCATTTACTTAATGAGCGAGCATGAGCATACCCTAACTCGCTCATGCTCGCTCATTAATCACCCCTAATTGTACCCATAATTAATTGATCTACACAATTTTGAAATAATTGAACCAGAATGGGTCATTGGAAAACAACGCAAATGGACGGTACCGGTACAAATCAATGAACTTGAAGGTACCAACGCAAATGGATGGAAAACCAAGTTTAAATTGTGATTTAGATTGATCTACACAACTTTGAAATAATTGAACCAGAATGGGTCATTGGAAAACAACGCAAATGGACGGTACCGGTACAAATCAATGAACTTGAAGGTACCAACGCAAATGGATGGAAAATCAAGTTTAAATTGTGATTTAGATGCGAAATAGAGATGTCATGGCATGGTTAATATTATATTTCGAAATTTTAAAACGTGATTAAATGCTAAACTTAAATTTACACTAAATAAAATTTTCTAACTAAACTAATGATCGATCAAACTATCATATTTATTTTAATCCAATCTAAAATTTCAAAATATAACGGAACTATGAATTTTGTACCGTGGAAATTCTAAGAGTTAAAAATATGTATACATAAATAAGACACATTTATATATAAACAATAATAGATAATATATAAATACATAAACATATATATGTACAAGATTAAAAATTTAGTTTAAAATTATAAATCTCATTCATTCGTGAATTTCAGAAGTTGATTTGATAAATATATTATATATGTATATATAAATTAAGAAATCATAAACCATTGATCTTAAATATGCACGAATCATATAACCATCCCATTCCTTTGATTTAATTAAATTGAGATAATGGAGATCAACCAAATTGAAATGCTAAGTTCGGGTCCGCCAGAGCAAAACCCCCGTTTCTTTATCTTGTCCCTTTTCCTCTCCTGTCTGCACGAGACAGAGGCTCTGCTCCCTTTCTCTCTTGTTTCGCTGCAACCCTAGCCCCACCCCTTCGATGCTGCCGCTGACAGCCCAACCCCACCCTGCGCTTCTTCTCTCCCTTTGATCTCCTTTTAGGAGATGGCATTTGAGTTTGATTTCCCCGCTCTCTTCCGAATTTTTTTCATAAACCATAAATAATTAAAAAATTTTAACGATAACAATATGATTACTTTTTTTTTTTTAAAAGGCATAAGGACCGGACGGTCCATCCGGTCTCACAAATCGTTTTTCTCCAGACCGGACGGACCGTTCGGTCTGAAATTTTTTTTTTTTTTTTGCATTTTTTTTAGTTTTTCACTTTTTTTTTATAATCCGCCACAGAAGATCTGAAATTTTTTCACTTTTCTCCGGACCGAACGGACGGTCCGGTCCTAATTTTTTTTTTTTTCGTTTTTTTTGTTTTTTTTCTGTTTTATTTCTTATGACCGTGGTTTTTTTTTTTTTTCACTTTTGCATTTTATCAGACCGGACTGTCCGTCCGGTCTTAAATTTTTTTTTTTTTTTTTTTTTTTTTCTGTTTTATTTCTTATGACCGTGGGGTTTTTTTTTTTTTTTTTTCACTTTTGTTTCTGTCATATCACGTGGGCTTAATTGCTTTTTTGTTTTTTTCCTTTTTTTTTCTGTTTTATTTCTTATGACCGTGGGGTTTTTTTTTTTTTTTTTCACTTTTGTTTCTGTCATATCACGTGGGCTTAATTGCTTTTTTGTTTTTTTCCTTTTTTTTTTTGTTTTTTCTGTTTTGTTTTTGTGATACCGTGGCAATTCCCTTCCTTCTTCTTTCTCTCCTACATTGTTGTCTTCTCTGCGTGGTCCTTCATTTTCTTCATTCTTTCTTTCTCTCCTCACTTAAATTTTTTTTTAAACTCTGATAGTTAGTGTGATTTTGATTCTAATCACATAAACTTGTTTAGTTTTGAGAGAAGAACAATAAAAGCTTCAGATCTACAAATTTCATTAGGTATGTATTTAATTCTTATATTTTTGTTAAATAATTCGTAATTATGAATAAATAATTAGAATAAATAGTTTATATAGTAAATGTAGTATAAATAAATAGTTCATACGTATTTTTTTTTAGTAGTACACTGTGAATTTCAAAATATATGGAAATTATGCATATTCCCAAATTATGAAAAGTATTCTTTCATTCCATGGTAGCATATTTATCTGGTCTTAGAGTTGCTCCTATGTTCTTTCTAAATGTCTCCCTCTGATCAAATGATAAATTAATACAGGTAGTTAGAATTAGCCTTTTAATTGTGGAATTTGTATCCTCTGTAATCGAAATTACTGGGAACCCCTCTAAAATCTAAAATTTATAGCATCATATTTACCCATCTATATTTTAAAAACTCAAAATTTTTGCCTAATTTAGTTTCATTTTCTAGTAGAACTCATTTTAGATTTATAAATATTCATTTTATCCTTTATTAAAAATAAAAAAATATGTAGCGTGTTTAAGAAAAATGTTTTGTCTTCTAATTGATTGGTTGTAAGGACAATTTATTTTAGTGTAGATGATGCATGTAGTATTTTTGGGATTATTTATTTCATAATTATATAGATGCAAGGTTTATTTACATGTAGTTTTTATTTTAATGTAGATGCATGTAGTAATTGTTCAATGATATTTTTTTAGTGTAGAATGAATGTTAATATTTGATTAGGTTTGCATGTCATGCATGTCAATAATGATTCGGATTTGCATATTAATTTTTTTTGTATGTATTTATTTATATTATAGTGAAAAATGGCACATGAAATACAAGGTGAAGAAACTTTATTGTCGTTGGCTCATGCACAACATAAATCCCTCTGGACGATGTACTACATTGCGTGACCTAATTCGAGCTTCCATATCATCCATAGAATTTGGAATTCTCTTGTGCTTCTGCCTACCCTTATTAATTTTATCTGGGTCCGGCCTGATTGTAGGTGCTCCCGCGTCAAACGGCCAATTGTGGACGTTACCAAAGCCAGAAAAATTACCTCTCCATGTGTTGACATAATTTTCAACGCTATAATAGTGACTTACAAAGTTCGTTGAATTTAGACGTAACTTGCAACACACCGCTAGGACATGGTCACAAGGAATGCCAGTAAATTGTGGTTTTTGACACTGACAAACAGGCATCTCCCCATCTCCAAATGAAAATTTAACTTCATACTTCATATCTCCCTTCACTCCCTGCAATTAATAAATTAAGATAATTACATGCTACCATCTATAAATTTAAATAGATAATTTAAGTAAACAGCTGACATACCGTTCTAATGACTCCACCATGAACTACGACTTCAAAAACATTGGGGCCCATTGGTATCACTTCATGCTTTAATCCTTTTGAAGTCCGATATTGTAAAACTGATAATATGTTTTCTGAAAATCTCATTCCTCTTTGAACCCACTGTTGAGCGACATTACCTCTTTTCACATACCATTCCACAATTTTATAAAATGTGCGCTCAACTATTGCTGTTACAGGCAGCTGGCGAGCCACTCGAAATACGTTGTTCAAGGATTCTGATCCGTTTGTTGTCATTATACCCCACCTATTCAGGCCTCCGTCATGACATTGTGCCCATTTATGGAGTTGCAAAGGCTCTTCTTCGAGATTTTGCAACCGTTTACCACACCACATGACATACTTATGAGTAGTAATACTCTTGCCTTTTATCAAATCCATACCCTCATAAAACCTCCAAGGTTTCATCTTACACACAAATTTCTTGAATAATTCTTTGATAATTTGGTCCTTGCATAACTTGTAAACATTTGACGCAATATGTTGAGAACATAATCGATGAACTGCTTCACCCCTTTCCTCACACCACCCTAAATCAGGTCTATCAAACACTGAACGGATTGCAGCATGCTGGTCTGATATAACGCATATTCGACCAGGACCGACAACATTTTCACGTACAAATTGCATAAACCAACCCCAATTCGATGAACTCTCCTCATCCGCAATCCCGAACGCAATTGGCAGTAATTGTTGTTCTGCATCATAAGCGCATGCCATGAATAATTTTCCTTTATACCGGCCGGATAGGTGTCCAGCATCTACACTTATAACTGGTCGGAGATATGGCCAAGATTCAATGCAAGGACCGAAAGCCCATGCCACACGGGTGAAAATACGGATACCTATTTTTGTAGATGGTTCGTGCTCAATTACGTATTTTGTGCCTGGGGTAGACATCTGGATTGCACTGAGCAGAGAAGGTAGCAGTTCATAGGCTTTTTCCCAAGAACCAAATAAATCAGCAATAGCTAACTCCCTCCCTCTCCAAATCTTGTTGTATGAAGGTTGAACCATTTTGTATCGATTTCTAACTGCAAATCGACATGCTTTAATTGACATCTCTAGGTCGACCTTTAGACCAGGTTTGATAATATCTGCAATCATTCTGGCAGTCAGCTGACGACTGTCTACTTTACAAGCAATACTGTAACAATTGTGCTTGTTTGGGTTTGTTGCAATTGTCCAATTTCCCGTCTCAGTGGTTTTTGCATATACCCTCCATGGACACCCCTCTGCTCTACATACAACTACATAACCAGTACGATTGGTATATTGTTGTTGTAATTCTAAGTTATTATCTAGGGCAAATGCACCCAACTGGGATTGAAGATCGGCTTTGGATTCAAACATCTGTCCCACTGAAAATTGACCGTCAATTCTGGGTGGATAACCAAAAAATGCTTCATCCTTGTACGGCATCGGGACATCGTCATTAAATGCCGGAAAAGGATGCTGCAATCCTCGATTAATAAAGGGAATAGAATTTACCCACTCCTTCATTACATCTTGTATTCTAATTTCATCCTCCATTTCAGCCATATCATCGTCCCCGACAGCTGAGCCACCATGGTCAGAGTTTGTATCTGAGCTAGAGTTTGTGTTTGAGCTAGTATTATTATTCAGCTCGTCAAAACGAGTTGCCAAATCATTCACTATCGGTATTTCGGGTGGATCATCACAATATATGGGTGAATCAGACACCGTTGGGTATCGGCTACTTCCAGGTACACTACCCGGATATGGGTCATAATTGGTCTGACTAACAACTGGTACTGACTCAACCATTAAATCAAGAAGTTTAAAATTCAGTACCGGAGTGGCATATTCAAGCATCATGTGCCATATCGTTTCCTCGTCTACGTTAAAGAACTGGTATTTTTCTGCTGAGCCAGGAGGTGCCGTGTTCAAACGAGCCTTGATTGTTAGATCGAACTGGCTAGGTAGCAAATGAATGCTAACATATATATATTTTCTTAGCTCATCAAGACTCGTTAAATTAGTAACAGGAAATGTGCATGTCGGTGCGTCTGAAATTTCGCGTCCATAATAAACATTTATTATCACTTGAGACATTATCTGGAAAAAAAAAAAAAAAAAACACAATCAATCGTCGATATTATTTTCAATTTTACAACCTAAAATATGATCATAATTGAAAAAATTAACTTACTATAATCTTTAGATGCAAACTACCAATACAATGCAGCTGCCAATCTGTAAAAACACAATATTTTGATAGATCTTCTTTTTAGCTGAAAACTATGAAAATGGTGGAGAAGAAGAAATTAATTGTCTGGTGAAAATGGTGGAGAAGAAGAAATCAATTGTCTGTTTCAGGAAGAAAGAAGATGGATATTTATAGTGAAAAAAAATACATGGAGACCGAATCCCTAATTCGGTCTCCAATTTAAATTCTCGAGCCAATAATAACACTTGCTGAGTCAAAGTAATAATAATTATTTCTTTAGAAAAATTAAAATGTTTACTTTATCTTTACTTTAAAATTATTTACAAAAAGTCACAGCAAACAAACAAAAATCAGTTACAATAATGATAAAAACAGTAATATTAATAACACTTTCAGTCAAACTAATAATAATTATTTCTTCAGAAAAATTAAAAAGTTTACTTTATTCTTACTTTTAAATTATTTGCAACGATCGCGGCAAACAAAAAAAATAAAAAAATGATGAAAACAGTATTATTAGAAGAAAAAATAAACACAGACCCACGGGTTGAATAAGGAAATTTAAAAACACTAAGACCGAACCAACCGTCCGGTCTGAAAAAAAAATAAAAACAAAAAAAAGGAGAAAACCAAAAAGAAAAAATATAAAACAAAAAAAAAAAAAAAAAAAAAAAATTGTAAACCCGCGGCGATACGAAAAAAAAAAAAACGAAAAAAAAAAAATTAGGACCGGACCGTCCGTTCGGTCCGGAGAAAAGTGAAAAAAATTCAGATCTTCTGTGGCGGATTATAAAAAAAGAAGTGGAAAACTAAAAAAAACGCAAAAAAAAAAAAGAAAATTTCAGACCGAACGGTCCGTCCGGTCTGGAGAAAAACGATTTGTAAAACCGGACGGACCGTCCGGTCCTTATGCCTTTTAAAAAAAAAAAAGCAATCGTATTGTTATCGTTAAAATTTTTTAATTATTTATGGTTTATGAAAAAAATTCCTCTCTTCCTCTCGCGTTGTCCCGTCTGATGTCAGAGCGCACACGCCACTTTGGGGCGAATTTATTGCGAAACGGCGAGAGTCGGCGCTACCTTTCCGTGTCAGCTGGTCTTACTGTCTACTGCGTCTGCGTGTGGTCTCTCGTTTTTCCGGGTATATAAACCCCCTCTGCCTCTCTCTTTGGTTTTTCTGGTTCTCTCTCATGCGTTGAGGCTTTTGCTTGTTTCTCTCTGTTCTTGCTCTTTTCCCTCTGATCTGTTGAGAATCCGAAACCCTAAAAATCTAGGGTTTCTTGTGAGTTGTTCTGGTATTGGCTTTGTGCTGTCTCGGTGCTTGCTTGGTGCCGTTCTGTTCTGTTCGGGTGCTGGCTTTGTTCTATTCTGGTGTTGATCTCTGACGGCCGTGTTGCTGTTCTCCTCAGTGTTAGCTCTAATCGGGTAATTCTTAGCACCTTACCTATTTTGTGACTTGCTCGGGTTGTTGATTTTCCCGGCAAGCCAATGCGTTGGCTGCGTTGCTGTGCTATCCGACTTGTTGCCATGGCTGTGTTTTCTTTGCTCTGTTGCCTTGACCTGTGCCTTGCGCAAATTGTGTGTGGCTGGGGGCTTTGCCTCTGGTTTTGTTGTGGCCTTGCCTGTTCTGTTGTGCTGGTTTGCTTGACCTGTTAGCTGTTTCTGGTTCGCTGGTTGCTGGCGTGCCTGTTCTGATCTGACCTGTGGCTTGTTTCTGTTTTGTTGGTTCTGTTGTTGTTTGGCTTGGTCTATGCTGTTTTGCTGACACTGATTGTTGCTTGGCCTGATCTGTTCTGTTTTGCTGACACTGATTGTAAATATGGTGAAATTTATGTATAAGGTCGGCCATATGTATGTATTTATGTGAATAGGTTTTGAATTGGAAATTGATGAGTCAAATAGGCCGAAAGGTATCAAGGAATTGACGGATTAAATGATGGCTTTTAAAATTTAGGTTTTCAATAACGTAACCGAATAAAACCGGATGCTTATGTAAACTTAAATTAAATCGGGAAATGATTATACCGTACAGGGTCTTGATGCCTCGATGATAGCTCATAACATAATTTGAACAGATACTATAATAACCCGATTGGACACCTGTATGATCCCGAAACAAACTCAAATTAAAACACTCAACACATAATAAAATCCAAGTTCATAATAAGTTTTTAAATTAAAATATTTGAAACATTTTGAAACTTCAACGAAAAATATTATTTTGTACTTAGATTCGAAAACGACAAATAAATGATAGAATTAGAATGGTAATAAATAGCGAATTGTGCGACTTAGTTAGAAATAATTAAAAACGCGTAAAATAGATAAACATTTCGTTTTTAGAAGGTTATAAACAAGATTACGTATCTAATTTATATAATAACTAAAATGTATTAAACTAATTAGAGTTAAGTGAAAATAAATAAAATAGATAAGTAATTACTAGTAGCTCACAAACAATTAATTTGACGAATATTTCGACATTAGAAATTTTTACAAGTAAATTGTCTTCAAATTTAAAATAATAAAAATACCATTTATTTTTAAAATCAAATTAGATTAGATTTACCAAAGTAAATAATCAAGTGACAAGTTTTGGGAAATCAAATAATCGAGAATACGACTTAAACATATTGAATGGGCGAGGGTTAGAATAAAATTAGCGTAGATTTTAATTAGTTTAAATTACGTGATTTTAGCTCAGTCAACTCCGTACGAGTCCGACCCGTGGGCCGATCCGATTGACACGTAGATCGGAGCATACGCGGAGCACGTTGATTTTTAGCGACAGAGACTCCAGTCCCCTCAGGTGTAGGATATCTTAATTATTTTCTTTCGTGGGCGTATTCTTACCAGTCGATCTATCTGACCTGACATCCGCACTTTATTTAAAGTAGTTGCATTAAAACTTTAGGGCATGTTTATCATTTCTGCACTATAGGTAGAATTGCATAAACCCTGAAAAATTGGAATTTACTGTATTTTAGGAGTAGAGTACTTAAATAATACTATATGTATATTATTAGATTATTAGGTTGTCTTCTTCTCGTAGAAGACAGTATATATATTATCATATTACGTGCATACGCATGCATTGGTGAGAGCTGAGCAGAGCCGAGTGACTTCGTTCCGTCTTGGTGTCACTTGGCATGGGATGGCCCGACAGCCACTGAGCTGAGGGTCACTTGATCCTTGGATGGCTTTAGGATTTATATTATATGTATAAACTTTGATTATATATATCTTTTTCGATTCATTTTACCATTACGAGCGGGTCGGATGCGAGCCCCGAGGCACGGACAATTCGGGATCTATTCCTTCCCTACATTAGGAGCTACTTTGCCTAGAACGAAAGTTCCAAAGGCCCAATGCGGGCCTTGTAGAATGATGTACATAGCATAAGGCCGGCGAGCCTTGATGCTGATCCTATTGGTCTGGCCGGATGGTAGAGTTCTCTCCTGCTCATGAGAGAAGAGATTAACAATTTTACGACATGCATTGTATGATTTCTCCTATTTTATATGTTTGGGTGATGAATCGTTAGGTGAGATGACATACCGGATTTTGATATAACCATCGGCTAGTGTGCTACCATCCTAAGGGCAATGCTCGATGTCATGTAGGCAACGTGTATCATTGTTCCCCTGATCACAGTCCTTGGATTATATTATTCGGATCTTTTGATCCTATTGGCACGGCACGGGGTGATTTACTTAATTTGTATTATTATTATTTGGACACACAGTGCTAACAGTACTGGACTCCGATTTGATTTATATCCGATATTACACCTTGATTTTATTTTGGGTTTATTTCGCATGTTGGCATAATAGGTTAATCGCATCATGACATGAATCAAAAGTATTACTAGATATTGAGATAGGGTCATACATGTGCATATTTTAAAACTGTATTCATGTTATAAATAAAAGTGCTTTGACCGTAGAGGATCCCTGGGGAATAATTCTGTGTCACATATTGGGCGATTAGTCGCTCACCCACAAGTTGTTTCGTGGGTTTTAGGTACAGCATCTGGCGATCCATAGCAGGAGTTGTCAGGAGCTGTCCCCGATGGCCACACCACTTGATTAGTCAGAGTTAGGCCCTTTTGATTAGTTTACGAGTTCCGTATTTCTTGTGTTATATATACGGACTCGATAGATCATGTATCCCCTTTCATTAGATGATGTTATTTTGGATCTGAGACGGATCGTACGGTATGACATGTATGTTATGTTTATTTATTTGATATGTGACTGATGCTGATACTTATGCTTCAGCTGCTGTTTTATTATTTCGTTATCTTAGCTTTGCGTGTTTAACGTTTAGATTAAGCACGAGGCGATGTTGATCACATCTTAATTCAGAATTTCTAGTTTGAGGTGTGACAGTTAATCTTATACAATCCTCGGTAGCCAATTTTAAAAACAACATCTGGATTGGTCATAATGCACTTATGCAACTTATGTTATTTTAGCATTTCGTAGCGGACATTAGTTATTAGTTTAAAATTGCAACTAACATATTAATTACAGGCGACCCACAGTAATCACCCGAGTAGAGACTGGAGTTTGCATTACCAAATACACTATGGAAGTGTGAGAAATATGATTGCCAACTTGTGGCATATGCCGAAGGATGGGGTACAGTTCTAGGGAGATCCCTTATTGAGATATGAGGCTTGGTACATACGTGTCGGCATGACCACGGTATATATAGAGGGACATTATGGTAATTTTCTTTGCGCGAAGATATTCGAAGATGATGCTTATACCTCTACTGGCCGGAAAGGTGCTCGTCAGGTAATGCATATAAAACAACACATTTTTGAACAATATGAACCTTTAAAATAACTTTTTTTTATGTAACTTTTTTTTAGCTTCTGGTAGTGCTCAAAGGTGCCGTGCGTGCAATTATTTGTCTTGAAAAAACAGGCTACAGAGCAGTCGGGCATGCGATGTTGAACTTGGTTGCCCTCTGCATTGAGGACCACGGTCACGAGGCAAACTTAGTCACCATGCTACGAGATGCTGGAGAGGATATTGATTGGTGCAAAATACAACCGGACGAGCCTGACGCGCCACCTGTTCTGAATAGTGAGATGCCACTGGAGCCCTCAGAGAGGCCAGAGGGGGACTATCATCGTTTCGTACTTACTGTTAGTTTGTAATAATCTAGAAGTCAATAATACGATAATTTATCATAAAACTTTGTTCATGAATTGGATGATTAATATCATTTTGTTGCCTTGAGTATTATTGCATTTATGGATCATTTCGAGTTCATGACTGAAATTATGAAACTCCATAATATAGATGATATATACTCTTAATCTTAAAAAGTCATTGACCAAGGTAATTAGCAGGAACACTAATTACCGCTATAAGGTTAGTATATGGATTAAAAGATGGTTAAGTTTTACAAACCACCTGACACGAGATGTCATTTAATCACATATATACATGTTCTAGGAACATGGTATTTGACAGACCTCGAATGAAACATTAAATAGAATTGTGTTCATGTCATTTATGTTTTCATTCAGTGTCACGTTTTACAGTATGAGATATTTATCATTCCCACTGAGAAATATGTATTTGTGATTGTTATCCACCGCTGTCCGTAAAAAGCAGTCATAACGGTAGCTTTTCCATATGTATAGCTTAGCTGAGGAAGTGATACTCTACCAAAAATACTATTTGTCCCTCGTATTTTATACGAGCTATAGCATCCCTGGGTCCCTTGATAGAGTAAGATTATCTGCTAGTAGTATAATTACAAGAGTAATTATATTTGATAATCTGCTCAAGATCAAGAAAAGATTCAGTTAGCAAGGATTACACACATCTACCTTGAAATTAATCTGATAGCTATGAGACAAGAACAGACACAAGTAAGTTGTTTACTGGATCGTGATATTGTACAGTACATCATCATCTGTGTAATTGGATGGTCATGATGTGTTGCCAGATGCCGCTCATGATTATAGAAGTTAAAACAATTTTAACTCTATTTACCAACATAACACAGATCATATTGGGTCACACCATATAGGAGTTAATCAGAGAATCTTATTGTGATTGATTATAAATTGGTTATGATCATTAGTAAGATGGTTATAATTAATTATACGTGTTATAATTAAATTATAAATGTTATGTAAAAATAACAAGCAAAAATATTGGTTAATTTATAAACGTGTGTGACACGTTGTATAAAAGTTAACCGGTTAATTTATAAATGTGCATGACACGTATAAATTATCGAAACAACAAATCGCAAGAAAAATATATATATAATTGTTCAGAATAATTATACGAATATTATTTGTGTTCGGACCGAGGGCATTCGGGTTTTTTCAGATTCGTCCTTATCCGCATGACATGTCATCGATCCTATCCAGATGGCATGTCATCAATCCTATCCACAAGGGCAAAATGGTCATTTCACACCTATGCCACCTTGCATGATGTAGAAGCATGGAGAAGAATGTGGAAGGGTGTGGAAGGGGTATTTTGGTCATTTCACATATAAAAGGATTTGGTGTCAATGACATACCTTGTAAATAGGCCGAACTTGGAGGACATTTTGGTCTTTTGCAACCGACCCTAAACACTATAAATAGGGGTGGAGGGGTAGAGAGAAATTCACTAATTCACACATATCGTTTCGTGCAGAATTGAATTGGTGTTTTCTTTCTTTCTCGGTTTCTCTTCCAAATAGTGTTTCGGTTGAGAAATGAAAGTTATACGTAGTTGACGTATAATCTTGCGGGTTGTTGTGGAGTATATTTACGGGATCGATGAATAGTGTTTTACCGAATTTCACGGTATGTCAGTTTTGCTAATTTGATGAAACTGAGTAACCGCGGATTTTCGTCTTTCCCTTGTGAATAGTGTTTTTGCATAATTCCGCGATTTACGGTATTTCTGGCAGAATAAATTAACCGCTCTCTGGTTAGTCCTGGTGGATAACCGATAGAGGCATCAGACGTCTGATGATCCGAGACGAGTCGATTCCTTCCGTGATGTAGCTCTACACGCTCGGTCTGCATTCCAACTGTGATTTGGAAACAAGGTATAAATATGTTATATTAATCTATTTAATTGGTAAGTAGATTAAAGTTTTAGAAATCAATCATGGAGTAGATCTGTAAAAGGATTAAATTGAGTTTTGATGCGAAAGGAATACTGAAGGTGGACCGCCTTGAAAAGTTTCCTGACATACCCTGTTTAATTCTAAGTTTAAGTTGGCCGTAGAAATTTTTGTTCTACTGTCATTCCGCACCTTAAACCTAAACGAGTTTTGGTTACCGCGAAACTCCAAAAGTGGTATCCGAAACCCAACACTTACCATGGCCGGTTGGCACGCCTACCGTGACGCGCACGGATATCCATTTCTCCCCCCGGTATGTGATTCGTTATCTTATTTATTCCTTTATTTTAGATAAAGATAGTTAAAATTTACTACATTATTGGTATCCATGTAGGCTCCTGCATACATGCTGGTCTTTTATCTTATTCAGAGAATAATTTGTCAAATTAACACTGAGTTACTTTTCATTATTTGTCAATTAATAGATATTCTCTTGAGGAGGTACTTGATGCTGCTATTAGTGTTTATAAGGGAGAATGGTCTAAATAAACAGGAGAATAGGAGAATTACTTTTATATGGCCCTTTATCCTATTCAGAGAGTAATTTGTCAAATTAACATCGACTTACTTTTGGTCTAAAGAAATAGGAGAATAGGAGAATTTCTTTTTGCACGGTGTAAAGAAATAGGAGAATCTGTCAACTCGAATTAGTGCATAGAAATAGCAATTTTCCTATTGACAAATAGGAGAATATCTCAGTTCGAATTAGTGCATGGAAAAAGCAATTTTCCTATAAAATTGACAAATTTTCCCACAAAAACTCACAACATTTCTACTGTCATGATTGGTTTTATATGCAAACAGCAAACTTATTATTGAATGTGGTCAATGTTTGTTTTATGTTGTTATTTATAGGAAACTGGGTGATAAATTCTGGATTTAGGACCAGGGATACGAAGCTTTAGAGGCTGATTTTGCAAATGAATATTTGGGAGGTGGTGCTCTTTTGAGAGGTGGTGTGCAGATTGGATTTCTTTTCTTCTTATAGGTGGATGCCTTAATTATTTCTATTGTTCATACTTGTAAACATTTTTTGAATTGTTTATGCAATTTTTTGGATTTTAAAGAATTTTCCTAAGAAAGCATTTTGTTGCATTTTCTTTCTACGCAACTGTTTTTTTTGTGAATAATGTTCTTGTATTTGTTGGATAAAATTTTATAATTCAACTTGTCTGGGAAATAATCTTGTTGTAATATATATATTTTTAGTAGGCAAGTGAAGAACCTACCTATATTGTTTTAAAAAAAAGGTCCATGTTACAAATAGAAAAAGGAAAAAAGAAAAGAAAAAAAGGAGACTTGTAATAAGTAAAATTGTCTCACTGTTGTTGCAATTCCAGTTGATTCAGCTCCTTTTCCTTCGATTTCTTTTTCATGTTCTCCTTAGTGATTTTGGATCAATATAATTTTGGATCAAACTTAGTTCTGCTTAGCGATTCAGAGTTTGAGCTGATTGCAATCGTCATATTTTTTTTGCATATTGGCGGAGAAAATCGTCAATATAATTTTGGATCAAACTTAGTTCTACTTATTAGTGATTCAGAGTTTGAGCTGAAATTAGGATCTGTCAATATAATTTTGCATATTGGCCCTGTCAATTTTATTAATCGTGAAATAAACTGTGAATCAAAGAACTGATTCAAAACCAAACTCTGAATCGCTTTTGGTGAAAGCACCGTGACATCCGATTAGAGCTTCTTTGCCTTTGATTTTGTATAGGGGTATAAGAGGAATAAATGGTTTATCGATTCATTGCTGTTACAAAATCATTAATAGCTTCTGATCATCCTCTTTTGCTAATTTCTTATGCAATTGCCACATAAAAGTATTTCTTTTAATTGAAAGCTATAAGCATTGATTAATGAGATACAAGTTCAGCAGTGTTACAATTCCTAAGAAACAAGCAAAACTGGTACACTGGTACATGCAAGAGAAACCTAACAGCAAAAAAATTTAAATACTGGTACAATTGTCTTGAGAAAACAAGAAAATAGAAAAAAAAATGTAGACATTTTATTCTGTTGAAGTACTGGTGGGTTTAGCGTCATTTGAATTTAAGGTTTAAGATATCATATTCCTTTATAGACTATTCATCTTATGTGGATTAAACAGTTCTTGTAGAAATTAAGAAAAACTGGAACTTTTTATATAATATTTTGAAAACATGTAGAAAATTTTATCATGTTTTGATTATATTAATTGTTCTGTTACTGAAAATTGATTCAAGATTCTTGACATTGGTTCAACACTGAAGTTATCTACTTGTATAGAATATCATTTTAGTGTGGTATGCCTCTGCATTTATTAAATTCAGAATAATTTTCTACTATTTTTTTGTCTATTCCTTGTTTAATTATGTACTAATTGAGATCATATGATGGTGTTGGATTCATTCTAGGTTGATGAAGATGAGGCTGAAGAGGGGCCCACCAGTAATTTATGAGGATAAGCATTCTGACGAGGAGGATTAAACGAGGTGTCAAACAGAATAAAATGAGGGGACCCACTAGTAATTTGGTATTAGTTCTACCATAGCTCTAAATGAGGTGTCAAACATTTCTTGCAGGTGATTTTCTACTTGCTTGGAGTAATATAGACCAGTTTTTCTATTCTTTCTATTTTCACTATTATTAGTGGTCCGGCACGGTTGTGGTGTAAGAAGACTATAGAACAAATTACGAGAGCTTGTGTAATAGTGCATAATATGATTGTGGAGGATGAAAGAGATAAATATGTTAATGATGATAATACTTGGTCTGATGAAGAAGTTAATGTTTGAATCTGTTGCAGTTTTGTGATGGAACCATATAATTTTGTATAAACCCGCTGTAATTCAGCAATGTAAAACACTCCTCCAATCAAGCAACAACATGATCACAATCAAACATGTGTGCCAGGAAGCACTCGAGCTGCCTCATGAGTTAGCTAATATCTCAAGGAGCAGAATGACCTTCGAGGGCGTACTGGAAAACTGGACTGCAGGATCGGTACAACCACGATACTGAAACTGGTCTACAATATTTCAGTTGGAGCGAGAAGGGGTTGGTACATGTAACACAATTGGTACGAGATAGGAGTCATTACTGGTAAACATGGGGATCAGTTCGGGTTTTAAAGTCATGGAGATGGTGCCAATTCAGGATGCTAGTAGCAAACAAATAGGTTGTCAGATGGGAAATGACAAACTTACAAGGAGCTTCTTGTTTTTCTTCTTATTTTTGAAATGATGGATAGTGGCAGTTAGATGTAATTATAGATTTCAGTTTATCTTTCCTTTCAATTTAGAGGCTTATTTTCAATTTCTAAGTTTATCTTTTATGGTACTGTAATTGTTTGAACTATATCGTTTAATGCAATATACATGCGGGTCTTTCCTAAAAGAAAAATGTCATGCTTTAGTATTATTTCATTTTATTATATGTTCCGAGTTCTTTGTTATTAACATAGATTGTTTTGTTATTTTATTCATGTAGATTATAATATTATTCAATTGTCTTTTATTAATTATATTGAATTCCAATGTCTCTACTTTCAATTTTTCTCGGATATTATATTTTTTTTATTGGAAATTATTCATTTCAGGTTGTTTTGAGAGGAAATTATTATTCAGAGCATGTGGTTTTAGTTTTTTTAATGATATAATTTGGTATCAGTGGTCAACGGAAAAAAAAAAAAAAAACAACAACAACAAAACGTTGGCGTGGCCAGACATGCAATTAATTTGCAATTGCATGGATGTAGAGAATTTGAAATCAATTACAATTGCATTTCGCTATGCTCTTATTTAGTAATTTTTATTTTGCAAAATTTGAAGTCTGGATAGTACTTTTTATTTCATTTTTTTTTCATGTACCTGTTGTTGCCGCTTCACTTGATAATGTATTTGCACTTTCGCAGCAATCGAATTTATCAAATAAAGGTTGAAAACAAATAAAAGCAAAAAAATAATAATAGAAGGTTTGTTTATAAGCAGCTGCAGTAAGTGTTGGAAGGAGAGAAATGAATGAGAAGAGCAATTTGGAACCTACCTATAGCTGAGTTATTAGTTTATCATTTGTGATTGAAAGCTCGCAAGAATTGCTTACAAGAATAAGAGAATAAGTCTTGAATGTGATGCAATTTTAAAAATATGTAATCATTTTGGATATTTTTATGATGAAATACTAACGTTCTTGTTTGCTTTCATTATTAACTACTATATGATTATGCAATCAATTTTTAAATTAATCACATTTAAATAAATAATCAAAATAATATTTCGATCCCGTTGCAATGCACGGGCACTTAACTAGTGTTATAAAGAACGCAATAAAATCAAGAACAACAATACGACAAGCTTTAAACATAATAAATAAATAACACAATAAAAGAGGTAACAATAATACGAATACAAACTTCTAACTTAACAATTCAAACTAATTTAAATTTCAAACAAACTGATCAACACAATCTCCGAATACAACATGAACTAAATTCATAACGAACTGAACAACATTCTATTTCTAACAATGAGAACAGTATATGAACAGTAAATACATATACATATCTGAATAATGCATGAACAGTAAATAGGTATATATGAATATTGCATGAACCCCCTATTTATAACAAAAAATAAAAATGCGCCAAACAAAAAAAAAGTAAATACGTATATATGAATATTGCATGAACCCCCTATTTATAACAAAAACTGCGCCAAAAAAAAAAAGTCTGGCGGAATTAAAAGCCCGGAGCGCATATATTTTCTGCACTTCTAAAGAATAATTCCGGGCCGCGCAATTCCTTCAAGATCCGCGTAACAGATCTGTAATTTACAGGCTGGAGCGCAGATTTTTTATGCGGCGAGAGAGGGGGGGATATTTTTAAAATTTCAGTTGAAAACTAGTTATTTTTTGGATATTTAAAAAAAAATCGGAATCTACCTAGATTAAGGAGTATTTAAGACAATTTTTTAGCAATCTCATCGATCATACAAATAATATAACAAGTTTTTCAGTTTTGTCATTTGAGTAATTCAAGCCAATATTTAAATTTTTATATACAACATGTCTAGATACGGATCCTATGATTAAAATTTGAACTTGAGAAATCTTGTAACTTTTTTTTCTATTAAAAAAAGGACTATTTCTTGTTCTTTACTTTATTAGTAGATGGATATAATTTCTATTAAATATATGGATCTGAAGATTAAAGATTGTGATATAATTTTTCTTTTATAAATAAATATATAATTTGATATTATTACATATTGAAGTTATTTTCTACTTTAAAAAAACTAACAATAATTATTAGGAATATACACTTTTACCTGCTGTATAAAAGTTTGTCGATATGCGCAAAAATCAACCTTTTGATTATATGCTGTTCCTGACGGTTCATTTTTTTCTTCCAAATTGTCAAGAGATATGGCGGTTAACTTATTTAATTTATGAACCGTTAGGTTTTATGACAGTTCTGGAACCTTAAATTAAATTGGATGACAGAAAGTTGTGTGGTTAAGATTTATTTATCGAAATTCGAATTTAAATTTGAGCCATCCAAATAAATAATCTGCCTTTTTTTAATTAAATACATTCCTTATCTGTGTAAAATTATAAATTTAATAAAATTATACCCGCCACACGTATTCTCATACATACTGCGCACACATAATGTTGTGGTTAGAATTAAAAAATTTCACTGAGATTTACTGCTGGAGGCGTCCAGTTGCCTCTCTCCAACAAAATTCTTTTGTTACCCGTCCTCCTCCCCGACCTTTCTTCCTAATGAAAAAGAGAACCCTAATCGCCGCTAATTGCTGTTCTCTCTCTACTCCGGCATCCTCTCTCTGTTGTTCTCCGATCAAACATCCACGGCCAAAAAAAGGCTTATCTGAACGAACCAGTACATACTGCAAACCTAGAGAGCCTCTTTCTTTTTCTTTTTCCTTCCCCGTGAGAGAGAGAGAGCGAGCGAGAGTGAGAGTGAAAGCCTCTTTCTAATCAACTGGTTTTCAGATCAGGTTTGCATAATTTTAGCAGGTCTTCAACCTTCGCTCGATCAAGTTTTCGCAAGAGCGAGAGAATAGCAAACTCTTGAGTGCACAAATGGACTGCTCCAGTTCGTTGGCGCCGGATTACTACGGGTTTCTTGATCGCATGCGCCGACTCGCTGCCGCCGACCTCATTCGCTCGACCAAGAGGTATCTGTCTCTTTCCCAGTGTAAGATTTATATATTTTTCAATTTAGCCCTTCAAAATAAATTTCTTTTTTATTTCCATCCTTGCGATGTTTTGTTCATGGAAATTTTAATTGTTCATTGAAAAATCACACCTTACTACACTTAAACACTGTAAAATTCAAGTATGAAGAAACTCATTCATTTCAGAAATTTAAACTGAAAAGTATGTGCTTTTTGCTATTTAATTGCAGATGCAATTCTAATTTAATAAGTTTCCATATGCAGTTTCATTGGACGCAACTAATGTAGAAGAAGATAGTAAAAGAGTACAACAATTTCTATTGACCATGGAGGGTACAATCAAAGATCATCCTTTGTGGCTTAATGCATCTTATGAAGAAATAGATAATACAATTGAGGTAATTCTGTTGCTTATCTAATAATTGTGTCTATATACTCAATTTTGGTAATGGAAATCTCTAAATAATTAGGGGAAGATCCATAATTCTAATTATATCTGTTGATGATACATCTATCTACTCTGCATCCATCAGAAAGAAATTGAAATGTATCATAAAATTGTATTATGCTTCATAGTTTTGCTGTCCTAATTTCTACGAGTTACAGAGTTCATTGTGCAAAAATTAAAGGTACAAGGACTACACTGCAAAGTTAGGATGTGAAGGAACTGCATGCCAAACAATTTACACTGTACCATTGTATTTTTCAGCATGAATTAAATTTTTTTCTTTACTTTCTGATTTACATATTTATGTTTAAAAATCTGATGAATTTCTTTTGTGCATGTAGGGCCTTGAAAAATTTATCATGATAAAATTATTCAATCGCACATTTGCCTCATCACCGAAAGATTCTAAAATAGACTCAGATATATCGGAGAAAATTCGATTGTTACAATGCTTTATCAAACCCAACCATTTGGATATGCCTAGACTCTTGCATAATGAGGCCTCATGGCTGGTATATTTTCTTGTTACTCAGTTTAGTATATGTTTTCAAGGCTGACTGATACTTACACTATGTGCTTGTCTTAATTGCTTTTATCTTGCTATTGTCGTAGTATCTTGTATACCCCTGCAAAATGTTGAAATCATGCATACCTCTGAAAGCGGAAAAATATAATTTCTTTGAATGAGATGAAAAGCAGATTAATTTGAGTATTTGAAAGAAATCTGATAGGGGCATGTGTGGTGTTTTGCCAGTTTCCAGACAAGATTCTGAGTTATTTGATTTCTAATTCATTTGTAGGGTCATGCATGATGCTTTTATTCTTTATCAGGGCTGCATAAAATTATTTTATTAATTGTGCTCACTGTTGTTTTTTTGATTCCGCCTGCAGCACCGACGCTGGCCCCGACACTAATGTTCGCCGAGCTAGCACTAGGCACTGCATCCGTGAGAGCCGGCAAAATGTTAGTTTATCCTTCTTTTTTAGGCTTTTGGGTAACTAAAGCATAACTACTGATTGACTTTAAAGACAACCAGGACAATTAGTATGAATAAGCTCTATGCAATAAAAGGGACATATATATGCTTTTAATTAGGACTGTATATTCAATTGGTTGACATTTTTCTGCATAATTTTTTTATTATTTATATATTTTACAGAGTGCTACAAGCCTACAATTAATTAGTTATTGACAGTGCATGGAACTTATATATAAATTTGAATTTTTAAATTGTGGCGCCATGTGCCACTTATCCAATTCAATTAAGACTCTTTCATTTTACAGAGTGCTACAAGCCTACAATTAGTTAGTTATTGACAACGCATGGAATTTATATATAAATTTGAAATTTTTAATTGTGGTGTCATGTGCCACTTATCCAATTCAATTCAGACTCTTTCATTTTATGTGGAAGTTAAAAATACACTGCCGCCTTTTTTGTGTGTTTTTGAAATTTAGAAGGATATAAGACGAAACTCCCCCTTTTTTGTTGCTCTCCAAATGCTCAAACTAACTCCTCTCTGTTCATGCATCTATATGCATGTGTTTTCTTATCAGGCCTTAGAGCAGCATTTTTTATTGTGTGATATATTTGAAGCCAGGGAATTACCACGGAGTACATTCGTAGGTTGATTGGAATGTCTTAAGGCGACGTCATTTCTTTGGTATGCAAAATTAGTGATGCACTTTTGTCAAGTAATCCCAAAATTATTCAATCAACCCAAATTGAGTCTTTTCTGAGCGTCATTTTAAATTTTCATCAATTTTGTGTCAAATGGACCTGACCTAGCCTTAATTTCCCTCTGTTTAGACAGTTCCATACCTGAACTGTATCAAATACATTCTTGTAAGTTATCAGGAGTATCAGAATAATTAAGGTTTGTGAGATGATGGAAGAGAAATTACCAATCATGGTCGATACTGCACAAATATGAAATTTTTTTCTTTCTAAAAAATAATTATATATCAAATAACTGATCTTTTTTTGAATAGGTCGCCTATTTCCTCAGAATGAACGTGCTGTACAGACAATTAGGAACTTATACACTGCAAATGAAAGGGTAATTTCTTATATAGTACTACATGCTTTCATATTGTTACAATTACCACAAATTAAGAAAAGTGAATTAACACATTAATGGGACTTGAGAATAGGTGTCTTAACAAAGTCAAATGACTTATTGGAATAAATAGGAAAGAAGTTAATGCATAGCGCGGAGTGGTCCGTTATGGATCACTATCTTCATTTTTAAAGACCAAATAGTCAATCAGAACCGTTCAATATGTTTTTCATATGAAAATATACTTGTAGATAAAATTTTACATTTTTTACAATTTTTTTACTATTTTTTTAGATGGGTAGAAAATCACTTTTATCTAATTTTTTAGACCATTCAAAAGTAGTGACTTCTACTTACCTAAAAAAACAGTAAAAAAATTGTAAAAAATGTAAAATTTACTCGGCAAGTACATTTTCATATGAAGATCACGTTAAACAGTTCAAATTGACTACTTGACATTTGAAAACGAAGATATTGACCCGTAGTACGGACCAATCTGTGTTACGTGAAAGTACCATAGCCCCACTCTTTCTTTTATACAACTTCGATATCTCAATCAATTATTGAGTCAGGGAATCTTTTTTTGTTTTAAGCAATTTCTTTTCGCTTATGTATATATTTGATAGGTGGTACTGGAAGGGGAATGGAAGGAAGGCTTTATAGCACTAGCAGCTATAGGTGCAACTAATGTCGGGTCCAATTTATATCATGTTAGTATAAATGTAATGTTTGCATCACCTTTATATCATGTCAGTATAAATGTAATGTTTGCATCCTCTTTCTATCATGTTAAATTCTATTTCAGACAATTATGTGATGTCATTACTTTTTTGACAAAATAATTATTAGTTCTATTGAAATCTATTTTTAATAAAATTATGTTTTTGTTTTCTTATAATATATCCCGTTGCATTGTACGGGTACGATATTAGTATATATATATATATATATTTTTCTGAAAACAGGTTATATAAGCTATATTTCTCTCTCCTCCCCACTCACAATTCACTTAAATCCAACAAAAAAAAAGAGGAAGAGAAGAGGCAATTTTGAGGAGAAAATGATTAACAGTAACAACCAAGGTAGATCGTTAAGTCGTAACGTAGTAAGAGGAGGGTCAATAAGGAATCAAGGTAAATGAGACAAACATATGCCCTTGTTGTATTTTCTTTTATAGGGAGATTTTGTAGGTCGGCAATTCAATATGAAATTTCAGACAATGATTTTGTGGAACATCCTTATGTCTATTGTTTGAAATAAAAATGTTGATCCAGAGTCGCCAATATCGGACGATGACTTTAGACTTTATTCCTTGTACTTAAACTGATAAGGCTAGCACTTCGTCTGTTGTCACTGATCCAGAGTCGTCTATTAAGATTTATAATTATTGGTGCTTAAATTATGATTTTAGGGCCCTAGGATGAATTAGGGTTTTACTATTTTGCATTGGAGTTTTAATTACATCAATTTAGAGTTTATGCTGAAGGTTGGATGTAACATTGTAATTGAATTTTAATGTATTTTTGATGTTCATATTTTCAGAATAGTAAATTACCTTTTTTTCAGAATAGCAAATTAACCAAGAATGAATATGCTGAATCTTTGATGTAATAAATCCCTTGTGCATCTGTCTTAAATTTCTCATTACAGTGTAGTGAAATGAATATTTTTGACCAACAAACTACGTTTTGATAAACGATAAATATCTGTAAATGACCTACTAATAACAAAATTAAGTTACTAATTTAAATAATTAAATAAAAAATTAATTAATTAATTAAATGAAAAAAATACTAAAAATCACCTTAGAAATCGCTTTAGAAATCACCTCAAATCATCTTCGAAATTGTCTCTTCTCTCTCTTTCTTTTTTTCTGTTGAGTTTGAGTGAATTGTGAGTGAGAAGAGAGAGAAACAAGACTTATGTAAGTTGTTTCCAAGAAAAAAAAAAACACCAAAACTATCAAAAAACCGGACAATCCATAAAATAAGTCAACCACCAAGTTTATTGACAGTTAGAAAAAAATATGAACCGCTAGGTTTCCTAACATTAGGACATTTTTATAATTCTTCAAAAAACGTAAGCATTTTTATTATTATTTTTTATTTAATATTGGATATTAATAAAAAAATGCAGCTTATTTGGACTAGATTATATAAATTATATAGTTTTATTTAATTTAGTATGAGTGAGTCTATGGTACTATGCATATTACGATTTGTTACCGTGCTACGGTTCTATATTTAAGTTTTCAAATCCTAACGGTCGATCCGAACCGTTCATCTTGTTCTCCATATTAATATGTGTTTGGAGACCAAATTTTACATTTTTTGAAATTTTTTTACTATTTTTTTAGATTTATTGAAAATCACTGTTTTTGGATGGTCCAGAATTTTCAGATCAAGTGATTTTTTAAATATCTAAAAAAATAGTAAAAAAATTTCAAAAAATGTAAAATTTGGTCTCCAAACACATATTAATATGGAGAACAAGATGAACGGTTCGGATCGACCGTTAGAATTTGAAAACTTAAATATAGAGCCGTAGCACAGTAACTAACCCGTGATATGCATAGTATCATAGTCTCAACCATAAAATTTTATATATAGATTATATATTCATTAGCTGACAACTGTTACAATCTAAAGACATGATATGAGCATTACTCGTGCATTGGATTAGATAGGACACAAGGTAGATAAAAATAAAAAAAATAAAACATTTTTCTTTTTGGCTACTAGACGTGTTTATAGCTGCCAATTCAAATAAGTCACTGATCTTACTCCAGTTGTAGGACTGAATCAGACACAATCCAAAATGGATATCGGATGCATGTCGGTCGATCGGCTCAAGGCAATTGCACAACTCGTTGTCCTGCCGTGCCGTTACAACTTGTTTTCTTTAGCGTGTGTCAAATGGTAATAGTATGAAGTGCACGGATGTCCTTGCAACAAATTAATTGTAGATCAAACGAAAGAAACAAAGAAAGATATACGCCTCTGTTTCAAGCCTCTTTGCTTAGCGAGAGAAAGATACTATGGCCCACTAATGACTGACGCTCAAGTTTGGGCTTTTTTGTCCCTTTCGATCGGGTTGTGGGAACAAGTGCGACCCACCCACCCACACACACACACATGATGCAAAAAAAAAAATAATGCTTTTATGCTTTTTCCTTTTACTCATTATTTGAATCAGTGTTGTAAAAAACATATGTTAAGGCCGATTAATCGGTCGATTAGTTGTTGGCGGTAATCAAACCATCACAGATTTTCTCGACTAATTGGCTGATTATGACTGATTATTCTCGATTAATCACTTAACGGTGCTACTAAATTTCTTCTAACAAAATTCGTGATTTATTTTATTTGACAATAAAAGTTGATAGTTTTGTGTCATTTATATTTTTTATTTAATTTGAATAAGCATTTCATCAGTTGTTACGGTTATTATAGAGTTTTGTTGTCAAAGTAGAATGAGGAAACTTTATGTGAGCCATGTTTGTGTGAAAATTGTTTATATATGTTTTGGAGCCATGTTTGTGAAGACAGTGATACAAGTACAACAAGTTTGACAAGATAGAAAAACAAATGAGTTTTGGTAACACCAAAATACATTTTCTATTTTTAAAATTTTCAAAGTTCAAATAGTCGATTCAAATTTTTCAACATAATAGATATATTAAAATGTGCTTACAGATTAAATTTTATATTTTTTTCAAATTTTTTTACTATTTATTAAGTGTTTAACAAAATTGCTATATTCAGACTATTGAATTTTTTTACCCTTCTTAATAAATAGTAAAAAAATTAAAAAAAATGTAAAATTTAGTCTGCAAACATATTTTAATATATTCATCATGTTGAACAATTTGAATCGACTATTTGAAATTTGAAAATATAAAGTATAATCCGGTGTCATAAAAAAGATGTGATTGGATGCCTTCCTCAAATTAATAATAGACGTCTTATTTAGTAATAATATAGTACCAAATCATGCAGTCAAAACTTTGACGACTCTCCGATATTCATCTGATTTTCTCAGTTAGACAAGCTCCCATCTTTCGGGCCTCTATTCTTTAAACAGAGAGAGAGAGAGAGAGAGAGAGAGAAGAAAAAAAGGAATCTCAATAACGCATTTACCAATTAAAGCAATATTCCTTGCCACCTACCAATTTGGGTACCCAATTTGGCAAACAGAGCATTTCTACCTGATCTTGAACTTGATGCGTTCTCGGGTAGAGATTTTAAAAGAGAGATTTTTAGCTTCATACAGCGCATAAATTATATGCAGTGCTGTTTAAATTATATATTTTATGCGCGGTGTGAAACCAAAACTGCTCTGTTAAATATCTACCATGCGTTCTCTGTAGGTGGGTCCCCACTATCAATTGCACTGTACACACACAACTATATATAATGAGTGTTGGTTCCTTCATGCCACCACCTCTGACCGCAACCAACTGGATTCATTCTTTTCGCTGAACCTGTAACGGTTTGAACACAACAAAAAAGAGTACGGAGATCGAGAATATAAGAAATCTCAAATCTTTTTTGAACCAAACACCGATAAAGCAATTTCCAAATATTGCGTGACACAATCCCATCAGCATCTGTAAAGCTAGCGGTGCAAGGTGGAAGTAAAATACCCACACAGACGACACAGCTTGTAGCTAGATAGATATAAAGGCCATCTGATCTGATCTGATCTGATCTGATCTCTCTAGAGACTAGAGAAGTAGAGATCGATCAAAATACGGAAAGATATATATCTCCACAAAAACAGAGCTCTTCGTTCGTGAGAGGTACGTAGGTGTAATTTCTTAATTTCATTTGTTTCCATATAATTTGATGATTGATTTTGTTTTAGTTGATCTTTTAATCTATTTTTATTTTATTGATTTGAATATATAATATAAGAATGAGGGATGAGATCCTAAATCTATAGCTTACTCTTGAATATTTATTTGATTTCTCCAATTAATGTCGTTGCTTCCAAGCAAGTAAGGAATACTTTCAGATAGGTTTATCTCTCTGCACATTTTCATAGTGCGCTTAATTAATTAATTAATAGAACAACTACTTAGCTATTTCCTTTATGAAAAAATCATTTTCCTAAAGAAGGGGCCAGGTAATTAATTGGCAATCCTTGTTAAAAGTAGCTAGGAGACATACTGGAGACATCATTAGTACTTAAAGATAGATAGAGGGGACCTTGCATGGTTTTAAGGTTTTTAGATATTGCTTTTTTGTTTCTTTAATTATATGATCATCCTCTTTTTATTACATCTCACATGATTAAAAGCTAAGTTTTGACTTTTGAGAGGTTTCTTTCGCTTTATATTAATTGCTTATTGCCTTATTGGCCTCTGTAAAGACTAAAGAGTGCCTCTAGTGCGCCAGAGTTTGCTTTCTATCTTTCTTCTACAGCAAGCAATGCAATGCTCATCTTTATTTTCTTTTCACAATCTGCAACTGTACTATGATTAGCTGGAATTTTCTTTATTAGTTACATTTAATAATGATTGTTCTCATAGTAACTGTCTTAACCTCATTTGTCTACAAGTCCAATACAAAATTCTAAATCAGTTTATTTATTCTGAATAATTAATGTACGTATCAGTTAATTTACATATATAAATTATTTGTTATCAGTGAAGGGTGTTCTCCTGTCGAGAGATTTGTTCCATTTAGAAGTTTAAAATCAATGTCTTCCATGGTGAAGCATCTACTTCGGAGCTATTGAAATTGCACAACTGCTGAGCTCCATTAGGTAAATTTTTGTTCCTCTCTTCGTTATAATTTAATTTAATTTAATTTCTTTGCCACTTTAGTACAAACTAATTAATATGTTTAATAGCTACATATAGTCACAAGTGTCAGGTCAAATTGGGAAATGCTGGTTGAGTGAACATTAAATGCCCAAAAATATGAACTTGTTTACCCATAAATGCATTGATATAGTTTTATGCTGATAGTGTACATGCATCATATTATTTGTGAGGAAGGGGGCTAATTGGGAAAAAAAAAGGTGTTCGGTGTTCACAGTCAGGAGTCAGGACAGCCGGAAGGAAAGGAATATCGATCTCTTCAGTAAGCCCACTTAGTATTCCAATTGGACCTGTGTTATTTGTCATGATAAAAGATTGAAAATGGGCTTGTATTTGTATGTTTCTTCAGTAAGCCCACTTCTGTTATGTTTTTTTTTTTTTTTTTTTTTTTTTCTTTTCCAATGTTTTGTAAGGGTAAACCTAAAGACCTTCTTGTTGTTATTTATTAAATTCCTACGGTTTTCTCCGTGGTCTAATAAGAATGAACCGAAATGATGTGTAGTATCATGTTGTCTCCATGCTACATTTATATCCAATTTTTTTGTGTAAGCCAAAAAGAACAATGAAAATAAAATTGAAAAGAAGCAATGCGGTTTCAGGATTGCATATATTAGAATCCACTCTTCTAGTTTAATTGATTAATTCTACATTAGTTTCCTATAGTTCACTTGAAGCAACGACGACTTGATGCTATGACGAGAGAAGAGTTCATGGAGGAGCCCACTAGCAGTAACAGTGTCAACAGAAAAGGTTGTAGAGAGAGATATTCACAGTTTATGGAGGAGTCATGGTGTGCTCACTTCTTCCTTGGGCCGAATCCGTTCATGGCTCGTTTTGTTTACGCACTTATTTTCCTTGTGACAAATCTATTGGCATGGACCATTCGTGATTATGGCCGCTCTGCTCTTTCTGAACTCCAAAGTAAGTATCAATCGTTTTGTTTACTACTGGTTCTGTTATTCGGAAAATATATTTAACATATACATTGCTATTATGTATTTTCATTTTTCAAAAAAAAAAAAAAAAAAAATGGTCTAAGGTTACATGGTAAAATGCAGGGCTGAAAGGCTGTTATGGTGCCCGCTATTGTTTGGGTGCTGAGGGTGTTCTCCGAATAAGTCTTGGTTGCTTTGTATCCTTCAACATAAGTTACTTTTCAAATTATTTCTCCATAATTTAACCGTTGTAATGATTATTACTTCTTGGGTTTCTTGGTGGGTTATTCAACCTTTGTTGATCAACTTGGTTTCCTAATTAATATCACTTTTTTTTCTTATTCCTCGAAGTTTGACAGAACCAATTCATTATTAGAAGAAATTGCTGGAAGGGAGTAGAGTGGGTTCAGTCACAAATAGCAGAACCAAATGTTTAGTCACAATTTTTTTGTTTTTGCTTCTGTAATAATTTTACAAAATTACACTTGGTGGGATCTAGTGATTGATGAAATATTTCCGATGCATAAATTGGCATTACCTTGACACTACCATAGCTTTTCTTCTTTGTTATGTTCCTCTCCACAGTTAACACAAAAAAGGTACAGGATTGGCGTAATTCATGGCACTCTGAGTGGTGGCCTGCTAAGATAATTCTATGGTTAGGATTTATGGCTATTCCGTTCTTCATACCTTCAGCATTTATCCAATTATATGGTTAGTCTCCATTATACTGAGCAGTTGAATTTCTATTACGTCATTCAATGCTTATTCTAACTCCTATTGTTGGATTTTGCAGGAAAGGTCGCACATTTTGGTGCTGGGTAATAACACTTTCTGCAAATTGTATTTAATTTTCATATGTTTGAATTATACAATATTAGTACTTCATCTCAGATAATCTGATTTTTGTTTTCTGAAACAGAGTTTTTCTTCTGATTCAACTTGTAAGTGTGATCAGCTTTATCACATGGCTAAATGACTGTTGCAGATCTGAGAAAAATGAAAGAAGATGGTATGTTCTATGACTGTTTCAGATCTATTGCTCCAGTAACATGGGTTTTGTTGACTGTTACGAAATTACATCTGATATAAAGTTAACCTAACAAATGACAGCTTATGAAACTGCAGCCATGTCCACGTGATGATAGTCTCAATACTCGCCTATATGGCATCAATTGTGGCAATTGTACTGTTGTTTGTATGGTATGCACCAAGGCCAACATGCAGTGTCAATATACTCTTCATCACTCTAACTTTGGCGCTGCTTCAAGTCATGACTTTTGTCTCTATGCATTCCAAGGTTAACATTTTTTTAATCTAATATTGGTCAATTATATATCCTAATTGTTTATTTCTATAATCAGACATTGTTATGTGTAGATTAATGCAGGATACTTAGCTCCGGGGCTCATGGGCTTGTACATTGTTTTCCTTTGCTGGTCTGCAATAAGGAGGTAATTGAGTTTCTCAACTGTATCAAATTTTAAGATTGTTGTTTGCTGTCAATATAGCAAGATAGTTCTGAAAAATTGTACTAAACCAAACACCCAGCAAACTTCAGGTGTTTATAATTAAATCTTCTGGTCAATAGTCCTGGTGCTTTATATTCTGTTGCTAATGTTGTGCTACTTGATATGTCATATAGTGAACCACATACAGAGATTTGCAACAAGAAAGCAGAAGCAGCAACAAGGGCAGATTGGCTCACAATTACGGTACTATTGTCATATATTTCACAATAAAATTCAATCCTCTAATTAATTATTTTGATGAATTTCATGATTTTCCCTCAATAGATCATCCATTGTAATTCATTTTAGGAATTTATGATCCTTGCTAAAGGAATCCATGTTAATTTTTTTTTTTTTTTGCATCTCTTATCTCAGAGCTTTGTTATTGCAGTACTAGTCTTAGTAATGGCAACCTTCTCCACAGGAGTTGACTCCAAATGCTTTCAGGTGAAATAAATGTAGTATTATATTATCATTCAGTACTAACTTGATTTGAGATGTACTTCTATTGTTGCAACTATTTATAAGCCTCAATTAATCCAGGAAAAATGAAGAAGGTAAATTACACAGAATATATAATCCATGCTTGTGAACTTTGAAAGAATTAATATTCTTCTCTCACCTGAAATTAATATGTAGTTCAAGAAAACAGAAGCAGAGTCAGAGGATGATGTACCATATGGTTTTGGCTTCTTTCATTTTGTTTTCGCCATGGGTGCAATGTATTTTGCTATGCTATTTGTTGGTTGGAACGGCCATCAAAATATGCCTAAGTATGCTTCTTCCCACGCGGCATTCTCTGTTTATACATATATATATATATATATATTGCTTTTGCAATCCATAAGAACATATATAAGAACATTATTAGTCTTGTAATTAATTTTTGAAATTTGTTGAATGAGCAGATTTACAATAGATGTAGGATGGGCCAGCACTTGGGTGAGAATTGTCAACCAATGGCTTGCAGCGCTTGTTTACAGTAAGTACCAAAATCTCATCCTAATTCCTAAATCACCACACGTACAATTAAGTTGTAGTCACTATTGGAAATTAATGTGCAAATTTTGTTTACTTGTGCAGTGTGGATGTTGATTGCGCCGCTTGTTTGGAAGAGAAGACAGGTGGAAGCCACATAGGAAATTAATTGTACATATATACTACATATATTATATATGTTATATATAGTGATTGCTCTGCTTATTCAATGTTATGTACAAAAGGATGGATTATTAATTACACGGTGAGGTTATAATCACCATGGCTTCCACGACCACGTACAACTAAAGCGTGCCAGAGATGGGACTTACGCTCTGGCTGCTAAGTATGTAAGAGCATGCAAGTAGATTTCGTTCATATGTTTTAATTTGATTATCACATGCAAAACATCATGCATGATAGAACCGTCAAATAAAAACATCTCATGGACATAATACCTTCAATCAAATAAGCGTACTCAAATGACGCTTTAATAAATGCGGCCTAAACATTTCCGTTCGTTTGCTTACATAAAACGCTGGCAAAATTCAAAAATAAAAATAAATTGTGGTCTGAGCTCCACTTACAACGTGCTGAGCTGGACTTAATTGGGCCTCAATTTAGAGAACCAATCATGGGCTACGAGAATAATCATCAGTTCAAACCCTGTAAAAGTATTAATGATATTAATAATATTAATAATAATAAAAAAAATAGAAAATAAAAAGGCAACCGTAACATCAACAAGCTCAAGCGCTGGGCCCGAGCAATCATTTCATGATTATTTGCATCTCTCCAATGTGGCACAACACGATCACCAACTTTATGGAAACTTACAAAAATATCTTAACTAAATCAAGGGATGTAATTATATTGTTTAGTAAAACAGACAAAATCTTACAAAATCAATATATATATGGATGTATATTTGGTGTATCATACGCAATTAAAACAGGTCATTCTCAAATCATCAGTACTGCTTAATTTCCACACTGCATACGAGCCACACACTATGTGGACAACACTTCATCATCATTATTCTAAGGTCAAATGACGTCTTAGAATAAACGATTATTCAAGATATGACTATATTTATCTCATTCATGAGAAAGCACATGCTTAGAACGTATTAAAAAATTTTAAGGCTGAAGTTGAGAATCAACTCAGCAAAAGGATTAAATGTGTCCGGTCTGACTGTAGTGGTGAATATTACGGTAGATATGACGGTTTTGGTGAACAACACTCATGATCTTTTGCTAAATTACTAGAGGAATGCGGTATCGTATCTCAGTACACCATGCCAGGTTCGCCTACTATGAATGATGTGGCTGAACGACGGAACATAACACTTAAGAATATGGTAAGAAGTATATATGATTAGTTACATGCACTTCTTTACCACTTAAAGCTGTAACTTATATCTTTAATAGAGTTCTAACTAAAGCAACAAACAAAACACCATATGAGTTGGGTTTGGGGGTGTCCAGCTGAGGCAAGACCTTATTGGCCTTATGAAAAGAAACTTGATGAAAATACTGTTAGTTGTTATTTTGTTGGATATTCTTATAAGTCAAGGGGGTACACATTTTATAATCCCGTAACAAAGTAGATTTTTGAGACAGGAAATGAAAAGTTCTTTGTAGGTGTTGAGTTTGCGGGGTGGAATAAGGTTCAGGATTTTGTCTTTGAAGAAGTATATTTAAATATTCCCGCAGGTGTTATTGGCATTAATCAGAATTATGATTCTGATTTTGTTCAAGACACAATAATTGATGACAAAAAAATAATACAATCATAGAATAAACAATGTAATTAAATTGAAACATCATGGAGCTGAAACTAATATATATATATATATATATATATATATATATATATGTTCCTTGAAAAAATTAATATCAGAAAGAAATTAAAGAAATCCTCCTACGGAGGCAAAAGTAGGCGAGGAGCCGATACAAGAGAGCCATTAAAACTAGAATCAAGGCTTCTTGCATCCCTCCATCCAATTTGATGGTGTCAAAAGAAGGTGACGATTGCAAACTTTGACACCCAACTTGTTTTGTCTCACTCTCACAATTGAATGTCAGGTCTCCACTGTACTGCACCTTCAGCAACAACCTGAATCCGTAGTGCATGAACGAAATGTACTTCAACCATCTCATAAACTTTGGTATATGCTACACGTACGTTAATTTGTGATTAATATAATATAATTAACATCATTTTATTAATTGTATAGGTAAATATGTTTCTTTGAGAAGAGAAGCAGCTAGCAGCAAGTACCTGAACATAATAGCCTCCAGTTAGGAGAAAAAGCATTAGAACAAGAGATGCCATAGTTCCGGCCCTTTTAACACTTAGTATTGCTGCTCCAAGTAGCTCTCCTGTACCCTGAAGATCATAAATTAAACTCAAAATTTGTTAATCTTAATAGAATTTCCTGGTTATTGATAGTATGTATATATATGGCATGCAGTTTGGTAGATTTTGATTGTAATTTGTAAATAACCAACCTGACTTGTGATGACAATCAACTCAACAGCAACAAGCGTAAGGAAGAAGGATGCAACTGTCTTTCTGAGGTGTGCCATGAAATACAAGATAGCCATGAAAATAACAGGATAAAAGACATGGGCAACCATGTCACACAACGTGCTACTTATGTAGTACGCGCTTAACCGATACATGTCAGCTTTCCTTTCCTTCACCAAATACAGCTTCTCAAATGGGAATACATATACAGCTCCAAACAATGATGATGATGTCCAAAATATGCAGATATAGAATATCAAACCAATCTACATTTACAAAAGTAAACAAAAATATAAAATAATTAACCATCTATCATTTTTTCCTTTAATATATATATACATGCATGGTGCTAGCTTAATTATTGCATGCAGTTTTAAGTTCAAAAAAGTTTTTAATTAGTTGGGTACTCTTTAAAGTTTAAACCTGATCTCTTAACTGAGCTTCAGTCCCGATCTGTGAATTCCACCAAAGTAGTCCGAGCAAGGCTGCTACACCAACTGATTGCAAAATCCTCAGTTTGTCAAGGTAGTCGCTGCTTCTTTCTCTAAAAGACCTCTTTGAGAGGATCATGAATTGGTCGAACCAATTCATGGTCCAGTCTTTCTTCATCCGGAGATCTGGGCTTTGTTGCTCTGGTGTCTCTATGGCTGCTCGGTTGTTCACTTGTATGTCTCTTGGTTCAAGCTCGGTCTTGCACTTCCATTGGAGAAACTAGAAGGAATTAATGTCATTGTAATTAACAAAGGGAGTTTCTAATTTAATTCTCAAGTACGTCATATGATAAAAAGATATATAACAAAGAAAAATATCTTAATTAATTACTTTGATGACATGTGATCTGAATTGTTCAGGGGAAGAATCACGCAAAACTTCAGGCACAAAAATATCGTCAACATTGCCGGTGGCGAGGTCAAGCAGCAACTCAGCTGGGTTCATGGCAATTTCTGGAACAAAGCCAAGGGATGAGAAGTATGGAACAGCTTCAGAGGCTTTGCCATGGTATATTGAAAGACCTTCGGATATAAGAAGCAGCTTGTCGAACATGCAAAACATGCGACTTGATGGCTGGTGGATTGTTACAATGATCGTCCTTCCACTCTGCTTAATTTTAAACCAAACCAGGATTATGAACTATTTATTTCATCAAATATATTATATATATATAGATAAAGAGATTGGTTTGAATTTGTCGTTTGAAGTTGATTCAATAGGTTTTGGAAGCCGGAAGCATATTGTTGAAGTTCTGGAGGAATTCAGCGTGTTAGCCGGACATATATATTATTATTATTATTATTATTATTATATATTTGGTTGTTGATGGTACCTTGGCAAGACGTTGAAGGATGACAAGGAGCTTGCCTGCTGACGTGGAGTCTAAACCTGAAGTAGGTTCATCTAGTAGTAGTAAAGAGGGGTCCACAAGAATTTCATAACCTATGCTAGTTCTTTTTCTCTCTCCTCCTGATAGGCCCTTCACAAATCCTCCTCCAACTTTTGTGTGACGGCACCTACATGCACCATAGTGACTTTATTAATTAACATTAACAATAACATTAACATTAACATTAACATTAACATTAACATTAACATTAACATTAACATTAACATTAACATTAACATTAACATTAACATTAACATTAACATTAACAGTTCTCTTTTAAATCCTCTTTAATTCTCAACACATGTATAATAAATAATTATGTCTAACTTTATTTTGCAAAGTTAACACCTTTGTAAGTTGAGCTCATCTATGATGGCATCAACCCGGGCGAGCTTTTGTTGCTTTGACATGCTGGCAGGAAGCCTCAGCAGAGCAGCAAAAACCAAAGTCTCTTGCACCGTTAGCTGTGGAAACAAGACATCGTCTTGTGTCACAAATCCTATCCTGGAAATTAAACAATTAATCATATATATCCTTTAATTAGCTTATATTAATTAATTGGTCATGCATGCATTTGCACAAATTAATTAAGTTAACAATTGATACAAGGAGCTAGCTAGAAATTAATTAATTCTTTGAATTAATATATAATTTACCTCCTCTTGAGGGAGGGACCATATGGTATATCATTGTATCTTATGTGGCCTTTAATTACACCATTTTGCATCCTTCCTCCAAGTATCTTTAGCAGAGTTGTCTTGCCACTACCCGATGGACCCATAAGTGCTAAGATCTCACCAGATTCCACATTTCCTGAGATGCTTTTCAGGATTTTCTTGTATTGCCCTTCTTCCATGCCCATATGTGCAATTGAAGCCTTCAAACGGTTCTTCTCTACCTTCACCTTGTACTCCACATCTTCAAACTGCAAATAAATCATTCTCAATTAATCAAGATTAATTTATTATATACTAACAGATCTGAGTTATTGCTTTTATTTTTGCTTTTCCTACTCCTCATGGTTGATTTGATTCAGTGGGGACAAAATATTGGACTTAAAACATCAATTGTAATTTACAAACTTCCATTTTCTAGTATTAAAAAACACGATATACTTAATTAATATATTAAACTGAATATAAAAAAGAATCCAATCATATATTGTTAGTGCATATATAATTTTGATATATATGGTGAATTAAAATGTCAAAATGAGAAAAATAAAATAAAAAAAAGGTGAACTCTCTCCAATAGTGCTGATGTGTTTCAGTTTGAGGTGATAGCAATGGAGAGTAAATAATTTAATTTCTTGTTAAAGTATAGTTAACATTTGGAATTAAGTGAGCTGTTCAGGAATTAAATTTCATTGTTGTCTATTTTCAAAGTAGCTAGTAGACAATAACATGGATATATGTCTTTAATGTCATAACCTCATTTTTCTAATATATATTGATTCTATCATTGTTGTTGAACTCAATTAGCAATTGACTTAATTGCTAGTAAAAATATTGACTGCAGCACAATTGTCATGACTAGAACTTATTAATTAAGAGTCATTCAAAAAAATGTGACAAGAGTAATAATATATATCCCGGTGAGTGTTTTTAATGACCGATTGTCTGTGTGTGTGTGCGTGTTAGAGAGAGAGAGAGAGAGAGAGGAAAAAAAAAAAAAAAAACAAACAAACAAATTAAGGAAGAAATTAAAGAGTACGTACCTTAACGAAGATTGGAAGTGGAGCATCATTTGGGTAGTGGTCTTTGGCTTCAATCTCAAGAGCTAATGCAGGCTCCCTTGCTTGTATTTCCATGGCATGGATCTTAATTTTTTGGATTAATTGGGTACGTGGTGGATCAATATGCAGCTGAGACAAACTTAATTAGATGCATGCTCTGCTTTCTATAGCAAAGGGATCAATGGTTAATTTGCATGCATAGTCATGTTCAACTAAAAGCAACCAATATTTTGCCTAAATTCTCCCATTATTATCCCCATCCCCATATAGTTTTGGTAGCCCACAACCTTTCTATGAAGCACTTAATTTTAGGAACCCTTCCAAACAACAATAATAATATATATAGAACCCCTCCTATCAAGCTTTAATTTGGACATCTAAAACAGTCCTTTTGCATCTATCCATCTAATTAAACATATATATAGTAAAAACAAATTTATAAAATATAAATTTTTTTAACCCTACTCAAAATAATATTTTACTTCTCAAATATTTATGAATTATACTCACTTACTTCACTAACTAAAAATGATTCGGTTTGGAAAAACAGAAGTCAAATTAAACCGCTGTGAAACAAAAACTATGTACTCTAATCATTCTTGGCAAATATGAAGCAAAATCTCGTCATTCATACATAATATTTTCGCAGGAGCAGAGTCAAAACTCTAAGTAAGATGATACAATTTTTTTTAGAGTAAGACATTAATTATTTGTATAGTTATTTTTTGAATATTAATTTTAATATTTAAAATATATATATATATATATATATATTAAGATAGAAGCATATTTTGAAGAATTTTTTTAGGATAATATATAATTTTTTTTATTTTCCAAATCCGAAGTATATATTTTTCTTAAATAAATATAAATAGCAACAAGCTTTTGAAACTTTTAAAGTAGTGTATTTTGGGGTACACATTGATTGGGCCATTTTTTAGTCATACTAAGTAAGAGTCATGTGCAGAATTAATTATTATGAATTAAAAATTGTTCACTTAGATAAGGTTAATTAGTGAAATAAAAAGAAAAAAGAAAAAGGAAATTGAACCAACAGAAGAAGTAATTTTAGATGCTATATATAATATATAATTGTTTTTTCCACTTGTCTCATATAATGGATATAACGCATGGCCACACTAAAGACAAAAACTGAAAATCAAGTTTTGATGGTGGTGGAAAATTTGTGGATGGAATTTGAAGCGTGGTGAAGATGCAAAATCTTCACGGATCTCATCTCCACCTATCATTGCTAACTTCTTTTTTTTTTTTTTTTTCTTTTTACCTTTCCTTTTATAGTTAATTCATTGATTCTGGACAATTCTGGTAGTTCGACTTTTCCGAATTTTTTATTAATATCCAAATTTAATATTAAATTTCAAAAAATAACCGGATCAGTAACGTTTTTCGAAATCTATCCTTTCCGGAAATTTTTTTTTCCGGAAACGGTAGCTACTTCCGGAAATTTTTTTTCCAAAAATAGTCTATTTCCGGAATAAATTTTTTCGGAAATAGAATTTATTTTTTTATTTTTTTTAGGAAATTTTTTTTTCCGAAATTTTTTTTATAGGAATTTTTTTTTTCATTTTTCAGTTTTTATTTATAATTTTTTTATTTTTTGTATTTAAGTATTACAAATATTTAATATAGTTTTTTAAAAAATAGATAGAATACTATTTAATTTGATTTATTCAAAAGACTGCTACAAATAATCCGGATCAACATTTTTCATGCCGGATTTTTTATAACCGTAAGAAAAATTAATATAATATAATATATGTATATGTATATGTATAGGTATATATAATATAATATATGTATATGTATATATAATATAATATATATGTTAAAATGTGCTTGCATATCAAATTTTATATTTTTTTGAATTTTTTTACTATTTATTAAGTATTTAACAAAATCGCTATCTATATTCAGACCATTGAATTTTTGTACCCATCTTAATAAATAGTAAAAAAAATTAGAAAACTGTAAAATTTGATCTGCTAGCACATTTTAAAATATCCATCATGTTGAACAGTTTGGATCAACTGTTTGGACTTTGAAAACTTTGAAAATACCGATCGTTGAATGCCTACTGTTGAACGAAAACTTCAACTGAATTTTTGAGACACTAAACAAGGGTTCCAATACCTCATATTTTTTATACCTCATCATACCTCATATTTTATATCTTCATTTTCATATATATTATATTATATATACATATACATATATTATATTATATATACATATGCATATATTATATTATATTATTTTTTTTAAGGCCGTAAAAAATCCGGCATGAAAAATGTTGATCCGGATTATTTGTAGCAGTCTTTGGAATAAATCAAATTATATAGTATTCTATCTATTTTTTAAAAAACTATATTAAATATTTGTAATACTTAAATACAAAAAATAAATAAATTATAAATAAAAACTGAAAAATAAAAAAAAAATTCCTATAAAAAAACTTTTTGGAAAAAAAATTTCCTTAAAAAAAAAAAAAATCCTATTTCCGGAAAAATTTATTCCGGAAGTAGCTACCGTTTCCGGAAATTTTTTTCCCAGAAAGGATAGATTTCGAAAAACGTTACTGATCCGGTTATTTGTTGAAATTTAATATTAAATTTGGATATTAATAAAAAATTCGGTCGACTTTTTCCCTTATCCAGAAAACCCAATGATGCAAATTATAACCTCTCCTCTGGTGTCACTTTTTACTGTAATCCTATCCATGTTACCAATCGATATTTGCTTTCTTTATATGCACAATGAAAGGGAAATTTGACAATTTTATTTTTATTTTTTGAAAGGATAAAGGTTCCAGCTTAAAGTCCACAGAATAGAAACATTTAATATCAGTAACAGTACATTCTCAATATTTGCAAAAGCTATAGATATATGTATATATTAGATAATATAGTTTGTATTGTTATGTCACTACTACTCTATTTATAATTTCAAAATTCCTTTCTAATTTTTCAATTTATTTTATATTATTTTCATTCCTTTCGAATCAGAATAGTAATTTATAATTTAAACTTTTTATCAATATTACAAATTAATTATAACAAAACAGTATTAATTTTTTTATTTAAAAATAATATTAACTTTTTTTTCTTTTTTTTTTTGGGATTTCATATTAACTTGTTGTATAACAAAAGTAACCTGCTTCCTTCACACTACATAACACCTAACACCTAACACCTAGCAATAAGCAATTCCAAAGCGTAATTAATTTTCTGACATTAATTAAACCAAAACATAAAGGGAAAATAAACAATTAAACACAGCACTTAATTATGAAAATTAATTCTCATCGATCTGCATTCCCCGCCACAAGCGCTCGCAGATTCCTCTCCGACGACCCGCCTTCCGCCACCGCCACTTGAGCTCTCTCCTTCCAAAACCCTGCCATCTCTCTAATCTTCTCTCCCATCACCGCCTCTAAGCACCTCTTCAACTCCTCGCCATCCATCACCCTGTCTTCTCTCACCTCAGCTCTCACTCCAATTCCCCATTCTTCCATCAACCTCGCATTTGTCCCTTGATCAGTCCATTGTGGCACCCCTACTGCTGGTACGCCACATGCTAGGGTTTCCAGCGTTGAATTCCATCCGCAGTGTGTCACGAAACAACCGACTGAAGGATGCCGCAACACTTCAAGTTGATTGCACCACTCCACCACCAATCCATCTGTCTCCGATACCAATTCTTCCAGCTTGCTACCGATTTCTTCTCGGTTATCTTTTCTTACCACCCAAAGAAATGGCCGCTTTGTCTCTTTTAAAGCATGCGAGATTTCCTCTATTTGGCGCTTATTCATTACGGACATGCTGCCGAAGGAGATGTAGATGACAGATTTCTCGGGTTTTGTATCGAGCCATTTCAGGTAAGTCTCATCATCTGTATTGAATAAATCTTTTGATTTCTTACCAGCTACTTCTTTAGAAGAGAGCACCGGTCCGATCCCCATCAGGTCGACCTCTTTCTCCACGGATTTGATTGCGTCGGCTTCTAGTTCATCAAATGAGTTAACCCATACTTTTGGCTTCTCGCCAGCAACTAATCCTCTCTCAAGAGTTGTAAATGTATCACTAAAATAATTAAGTATTACGTAGTAAGGATCGTCTTTGTTGGTAATAGTAAGGAAGGATGGTAAATCTCTGATTTTAAGAGGTGGCAAACATGGTAATTTCACCATTGCCATAGGATCATTTGCTTGACAAGTAATTGTATCCTTGTAACCATGAAAATAGTGGTAGTATACTGCCAGAACCGTAGCTGGCTGGATCCAGTAGAGCGCGCAAGGAATACCATGATTCCTCGCTACATCAGCGACCCACGACATGAGAAGTGTATAAATGATACATGTGACGGGTCGACCGTCATTTGCTAGCCGATTGATCACACTTGTAAGAGTCCTCGATCCGACAACCTTCGACTCGGTCATGAACTGGTTGTGATCATGCACATCTTTCTTAAACCCTTCGTCATACCCATCTGAGTAGGGGAGGTAATAAATGAGACCGTCGTGATATTCTTCATCAAGCGAGGTGAACATTTTTCGATGGCCTGAGATGGCGGTGGAAAGTGTGACACGTGCCCCGGTAGAATTCACGAGTTTTCTAGCTAGGTGACGGGATGGGTTTATGTGGCCCTGTGCCGGGTATGTTACGATCAGGAAATGCTGCTGGTTTTGAAGCTGTGGTTCCATGGATATAGCTGGTAAACTTGGTCTGTTAAAATTGAACAACAAGCTAGTTTATAAGTATGTCTTGAATGAATGGTGAAATTAACACTGAAACCTTTGGAGGAATTAGAGTGTCTCTTGTTGTAGCAAATAATTGAGTGGGATTGAGAGTGGATTTATAGGTGGAGCGAGCTAGCTATAGCTAGCTAGCTAGCGAGGGAGAGGTGGCTACGGCCACGGCACAAACATTTTTTTGTCTTCAGCTTAGCTTAGGTGGATAATTAATTCAACAATGATGCACTTGGCGCACGGTTGTATTGTTTGCTTGCTGTTTTTAATTGTAGGGATTTTGTACTATATGACTTCAATTTTAGAAAATTATTACTTAATTAGAAGGTTAAAATTGTTTACTTAATGCATTAAGCTCCTTAGTGAACTCAAGTCTAAAACCCGTCAAATCGGCTTTAAATGACAAATTTGAATCGTTGAAACCCGCCTACCTTATGGAGGATGTGTCTACGTGTGCAAGTTTTAAATATTCAAATTAATTTAGTATAAAGTCAAGCGGTAAAAAAACATTCAAAAAATGAATACATTAAAATTAATTTATTTACCCTCTAATTTTGAACATTAAAAAAATAATACAATTTAAGTCATATTGCAAGGATTTTGTTGATCGTCTTAGATTTTACTAAGATTGTGGAAATTTTATTAGTAATGAAATAATATTCGCCCGCAATAAATTATGTATGAATATTAATCTAGTTACGAAACAAGAATAAGCAAATAGATTCTGATTTGTTTTATTGGATTGCAAAAATAAATTTTGGAGTAGAGGAAAAATCCATGATGTTGAAAGAGTAATAGTGATCATTAATTATATGATATTTATAATTTGATGGAGTGATTTTTAAAATGATACTACAACACAATAAAATGCTTCCATTCAAGAAATTACAATTAATGTAAAAAAATATTAAATTTTAATTCAAAATTATAATTGAATCTAATTAAAGGTAGTGGAAGAATTGGAAACTATCACTTAATTAGAAAAAAATTATTTCTTTTTATATTTCACGTAACTGAATGGCCAAAATAAGCTTTCAATTTTTTTTATACATAGATTAAAATTTTCAATTTTTTTCTTGTGGATAGTCGCTGCCAAGTTTTTTAAAAAAATTCAAATTTTGTTAGAAAAGCAATATCTTTACTGGAGTTTTCCAAGACATTTTATGGTTTTTCTACTGTAATCTTAGCAACATTTAGTACGGTTATGCTCCATGTGCAGTTCAATTTAAGGGCCCTGTTTTAGCATAAAAGGTTCAAATTTTACTGCCGAAATTTTTTAAAAATACCATAATAAAAAATAAATTAATTAAATAATTATTGATTCTGAAAAATTATAATTTTGATACAGCTGCATCTCCATATTGCAGATTCCTTTTTGGGGACTGTATCCCCTAGCTGCAGTCTCAAAAAGAAAACCTCAGCTCCTAGTAGCGGCCTCTCTTTTTTTTTTTTTTTTCTAATCAAACTTTTGTATGCAGAAGAAGGAAAAAGAAAAGAAGAGGGGTGGCTACTAGGGGTTGAGGCCTCTTTTTTGAAACTGCAGCTAGAATATGCAGTCTCTAGAAAGGGGGTCCGTAGTATGAGAATGTGGCTAGAGAATTTTTAAAATTTTCAGTAAAAGATGATTATTTGATTTTTTTTTTTTTTTTTTTTTTTGTTGGTATGGCATTTTTAAAAATTTCGGATTTTACTGTTTATTTTATTTAAAATTTATCTTTTGTAAAGCAGACACTGAGTAGTACAACTGTACATGTGTGCTATGGTCTGTACGCAGTGCTGCCTGGTGGGGCTAATTTAGCCCAGCCATGGAGTTAGAGATTTTAATTGCTAGGCTGCGGACTACACTGGACCTGGTCTATGGAGGAATGGCTAAAGAAGTATTTTTATTGCTGACGTTTGTAGTGACGCATTTTAGAATGCATCACAATATATAATCTAAAGTCTAAACTCAGTCAATGTTATGATTGTTTATAGATGACAGAGTCTAGCTCAGCTGCTCAGCCAGACAACATGCATTGATGCATGCCCCCAATTTTTCTAGCAGGTTAACAATTTTAAATTGAGAATCCTCACCAATTCTCCAGATCATAATTGACAAGTCAGCTTTGTTTTAAGCCACAGCCGCTACAATGAATAAACTAAACAAAAATTTAATGTCACCCTTGCAAAACAAGTTACGGAAACACAAATTAACATGGAATTCTGTCAACAATGAGGGGCTACAAAACCTTTATTTTTCATATTCAACTGATGCAAGGGTGGGTAGGTATCATGGAACCGAATCTCACATCTGGGTTGAAAATTCCTTCTAACATATCCATCAGTTCATTCATTTATGATTTATGATTTGAATGGTTATGATTCAAGTATTGATTGTGTCTTCTCAAAATCATTATCTCTTCATATATAAATCATGTCTGTTCAGATTATGGATAAATGGAATGGACCGATGGACCATGTTAGCATAAATTTCTTGTGGACAGGAAATTCAGTTCCATTTATATGATGTACCTGATTTAAAACTATATTAATTTGGGAAATAACTAGTTTTCTATTAGTGAAGAAAAGATTAAGTATTGCTAACAAAATAATTTATGATATATAATTAATAGTTTGGAAAAAAAAAATTGCTTTAATTTGTACAATGCAGCTGGTTTGCAACTTAATTTGCATATATAAAAAATACATGTAAAGTTTTGGGGAATGTTTAATTACTTGAGCTTAGATCGACGTCATACATAATTTTGGCTCAATTAAATACATAAAAAATTGATGGAACAATTAATGAATACTTAAATATTATTTTACAAGTGAACAGCGGGACCCCATGAGCATGAGCATGAGCATGAGGGTGTTGAATTTGAATACACTCTCCAGTCTCTGTCTCCCGCAAGTAAATGTAAATGTAAATGTAAATGTAAATGTAAATGTAAATCTAAAAAATGATGAGGTCCCTTCACTTGTCGTCTCCTGCACTCCAAAATTTGTAACGCGCGCGCAGGAGCCAGGAGATGAGGAGATCTATCGAATTCGAACTCTAGCTAGCTGCTAGGATCGATCGATCGATGTTTAATTAAGATTAAGTCTCGCACGAATCTTAACAACATCTAACGTCCCGCAGTACGTGTATTGAAACGTACTTTACTTTTCCATCGCGGAAAATTAATATATATGAGAATTCTAAAAAGAATTTTTTTTAGAAACCATAAATAATTAAATTATTTTTAGGGAACCAATAAGATTACTTTTTTTTTTTTTAAAACCATAAGGACCGGACGGTCCGTCCGGTCTCAAAATCATTTTTTCCCCAGACCGGATGGACCATCCGGTCTCACTTTTTTTTTTTTTTTTTTTTTTAAACAGAATTTTTTTTATTTTTTGTATTAAAATATTAGAAATGTTGAATATGTTTCTTTGAAAATAGATGAAATACAATATAATTTGATTTATTAGAAAGACTGCAACAAATAACCCGGATCAATATTTTTCAGATCGGATTTTTCGTAGCTGTAAGAAAAATTAATATATTTCTTTATGTGTTATTAGAAAAAAATAAAAATACTTAGATTCTGAGTTATTGATCCCGGTTCAAAAGTCACTTCTAGGTAATCCAGAAAATATTGTGATCCTTCTAGGACATTTAATTTATAAAAAGTTGTGTCTATTTTTGAAAAAAAACAAAAACTTTAAGTTATTTAATGATTATTATTCAAAAAGAATTCTCAAAATAGATACAACTTTTTATAAATTAAATGTGCTAGAAGGATCACAATATTTTCTGGATTACCTAGAAGTGACTTTTGAACCGGGATCAATAACTCAGAATCTAAGCATTTTTATTTTTTTCTAATAACACATAAAGAAATATATTAATTTTTCTTACAGCCACGAAAAATCCGATCTGAAAAATATTGATCCGGGTTATTTGTTGCAGTCTTTCTAATAAATCAAATTATATTGTATTTCATCTATTTTCAAAGAAACATATTCAACATTTCTAATATTTAATACAAAAAATAAAAAAAATTCTGTTTAAAAAAAAAAAAAAAAAAAAAAGTGAGACCGGATGGTCCATCCGGTCTGAGGAAAAACTGATTTTGAGACCGGACGGACCGTCCGGTCCTTATGGTTTTTTAAAAAAAAAAAGTAATCTTATTGGTTCCCTAAAAATAATTTAATTATTTATGGTTTCTAAAAAAAATTCTTCTAAAAATGCAGCACACAGAAAAGAATATTAATTATAATCCTGATCCTGGTTTATCGCGTGACGTATCGTGGATTGACAGGTGCCACGTGTTTACGTTATACAGTTTTAGGGAAATTATTATGGAGCGTTGTCTTGTTTTGTGTGTTTGTACGTATTTGGTATGGTTTGTTTGTTGAATTATTATTTCCATCTTGACTTGGCAGGCATGGGATTGCACTGCGTCGTGCCTGACTTCATTCAAACAGAGACACTGCCAGTGCCAGGCCGTTTGCCTACAATTTTTATATATCATAAATAAATAAATAATTAATTAATTAATTAATGTTGTTTATTGGAGCTTTATTCTCATGATCATAAACGTTTGTGTACCGTTCAATATTTGATTGAATGCTCTTCACAAAAAAATATATTTCATAAACACATCACTTTTCGGACGAGATTGTGATTGCGGTCCGTCCTTAGTTTGTTAAATTATTATTTTTTAAACGAGATGACATTAAATTTCTAAAACTTTTAATATTGATACTAAATTTCTAAATGCGCTCTCCTACTGAATATGGGTTAGGTTGTTTGTTGCCCATTTTATTTTATTATTTATTATTTATTTTTTTAAACTTGGTAATGACCATATTTTCTTCTTTTGAAAGTCGCACACATGCAATATTGCGATAAATTATGCTGATTTGATGGTGTTGCTGAAATTAAACATGAAACGTCCCTTTAGGGGCTTTAATACTAATTAGAATAATTATACTAATTCTCTCACTCATGTCCCCCATTTTTTTTCACACTCTCTCCTTAATATTAACTTTCTTAATAGTCATTTATCCTCACATTTATTCCGCTAATAATTTTCATTTATCCCAGCATTAAATTAGACTGTCATTAATAATAATTCCTGCATTAATTATGCTGTCATCTAATAACAATCTCTGCATTAATTATACTGTCCTAAAATAACAGTCACTGCATTAATTATACTTTCCTTTAATAACAATTCCCGCTAACATATAAAATATTTATTCATGTAAGATAAAGTATTTATCCATATAACATAAAGTATTTATCATTATACTTGAGAAGTATTTATTATTGATGTTTTACTAAAAGTTGCAGTTATCATGATCCTACTAATTAATATTAATAGTTAAAGCTGATTGGCGTTGTTCTTTCCGAAGTAGACATTTAATATTTTTGTTTACTACTAATTAATATACATATAAAGCTGATTCAAATTTAATTATGATGGAGGCTAAAAAAGGTAAATAAAGCTGACTTTAACTACAATCAAATACCAATGAAATCAGAAATTAAGAACTATACAGTATTTATGTAATCAATTTTACTGAAGAATGCTCTTTTTTAAGGGATTGAATAGGACAGTATTCGCGAGGGATACTATTGGTGTACCCTTGCAAATGTTATCATCACTAATAGAAACAATATATTTTTGTCGGTATACCCTCGTAAATAGTTACTTTTTACTCTCGTGAATACTCTGCCATTCTTATAGTTTGGATTCTGAGACTTCTGTGTCCATCGATCGGCTTTAAAATCCATATACATCATTTCATTATCCTAAAACGGATCTAGTGAACATGGATCCTAAAAGGGATATGCAAAAATAGACAATTTGGCAAGAGTGAGTCTATGGTACTATGCATATCACGTGTTGTTATCGTGCTACGGCTCTATATTCGAGTTTTCAAATTCTAACGGTCGATCCGAACCGTTAATCTTGTTCTCCATATTAATATGTGTTTGGAGACCAAATTTTACATTTTTTTTTGAAAATTTTTTACTACTTTTTTAGATATTTAGAAAATTACTTGATCTGAAAATTCTGGACCATCCAAAAACAGTGATTTTCAATAAATCTAAAAAAATAGTAAAAAAATTTCAAAAAATATAAAATTTGGCCTCCAAACACATATTAATATGGAGAATAAGATGAACGGTTCGATCAACCATTAGAATTTGAAAACTCGAATATAGAGCCGTAGCACGGTAAAATATAAAACCGTTGGATCAGTGATTTTCAAAGTGGCTTAATAAATAGTAAAAAAATTCAGAAAAATATAAAATTTGGCCTCCAAGCACATATTAATATGAAGAACAAGATGAACGGTTCGGATCGACTGTTTGGATTTTAAAATTTTAAATTTGGACTGTAAGTACTTCGGACCATATACATTCGAATGCACATTAGCCTATCTCTCTCTCTCTCTCTCTCTCTATATATATATATATATATATATATAGAGTACGGCTAACGCGCTTCCTCTAGTATATCAACAATATGCTTTCGGTCTCTAAAATCTATCGAATTGGCTTCAAATGACAAATCTAAACCGTTCAAACCAATGTCTTTAAAGAGAGCTTTGTTTCCATATAAAAATAAATTTAAGTTTCGAATTTATTTACTATCAAGTCAAGCGGCCAAAAGATGAAGGATTTTATGCATATTTTAATGCACTATTTTGGTCATTTTTTTGACCACTTGACTTGATAGTAAATAAATTCGAAACTTAAATTTATTTTTATATGGAAACGAAGCTCTCTTTAAGGACATTGGTTTGAATGGTTTAGATTTGTCATTTGAAGCCGATTCGATAGATTTTAGAGACCGAAAACATATTGTTAATATACTAGAGGAAGCGCATTAGCCATACTCTATATATATATATATATATATATATATATATATAGAGAGAGAGAGAGAGAGAGAGAGAGAGAGAGAGGAGGGATCGGATGACATCGTACATTTTCAAAGTCCAAATAGCCGATCCAAACCGTTCAACTTAATGGATATATTAAAATGTGCTTGCAGATCAAATTTTACATTTTTCTGATTTTTTTTACTATTTATTAAGATGAGTACAAAAATTCAACGGTATGAATATAGCGATTTTGTTAAATACTTAATAAATAGTAAAAAAATTTCAAAAAATGTAAAAGTTGATGTGCAAGCACATTTTAACATATCTATTATGTTGAACGGTTTGGATCAACTATTTGGACTTTGAAAACTTTGAAAATGCATGATGTTATCCGATGTCACCAAAAAAGAGTGTCATCCGATCCGCCCTCATATATATATATATAGAGAGAGAGAGATAGGAGGGATGGAGTTACAATAAATTACAACAACCATTTTCTACATTTTCAAAGTCTAAATCATTGATCCAAACCATTAGATGTGATCTCCATAATAAAATATGCTTCCATACCAAATTTTATATTTTCTGAAATTTTTTTACTATTTATTAAGATGGGTACAAAAACTAGTAAAATTTAGACCATTGAATTTTGTACCCATCTTAATAAATAGTAAAAAAATTCCAAAAAATATAAAATTTGGTATGGAAGCACATTTTATTGTGGAGATCACATCTAATGGTTTGGATCGACAATTTGGACTCTAAAAATGTAGAAAATGATTGTTGTAACTTGATCCCTCCTCATTTATATATATATATATATATATAGAGAGAGAGAGAGAGAGAGAGAGAGAGAGAGAGAGGGAGAGAGAGAGATGGGCTATGCTAGGCAGCCTCTGCCAGGATTTCAAAAAAAAAAAAAAAGAGATGGGCTATGGTGCATTGCAATGCATATGCACCCTTGTGTATTGGATTATAAATCAAAACGACCGATCCAAACCGTTCATCTTGTTCTCCATATTAAGATGTGCTTGGAAACCAAATTTTATATTTTTTTTTTCTTTTACTATTTGTTAAGCCACTTTGAAAATCACTGATCCAGTGGTTCAGAAATTTTTACTGTTTTTTACTGTTCACTGAAATTTTCAAATTTTCAATAAATCTAAAAAAATAGTAAAAAAATTTCAAAAAATATAAAATTTGGTCTCCAAGCACATATTAATATGAAGAACAAGATGAACAGTTTGGATTGGTCATTTGAACTTGAAATCGGTAATTTATGGTCCAATGCACAAGGTGCCTATGCATTGCAATGCACCATAGCCTATCTCTCTCTCTATAGATAAAATTTTAGATAAAATTAAGCATAGGGCATCTTAATATAATTTATCTGGCAATTAGGAGGCGTAAAGTATGCTTAAGTTAGTTGTTTGTTTAAGAATAGTAAGCATTGACCATAATTAAACCTCCACCCTAAAATAATAAGCACATGAAACTTGAAAGAAGAAGAACAAATTAAAGCAGTAAAATTTTGTATTAAGGAATGAAAGACAGAGAAGGAAACAAAATTATATATAGCCATTTTGCTCATTGAAAAAAATTAATTGCGCACAATCTCCACCATCCATCAGAAGAAGATAGAAGGGCTCAAGAAAATGGCTTGGAATCTGTTGAACGATCGAGAGGTTGGAGAGGTAAAAATTGGAGAGAGCAAAGGCCGTGGAGAGATAAAGAGAAAGAAAAAAAAAAGAGGCAGGGGGAGAGAAAGACCACTGCCAAGTTTTGAAAAATGGAGAGACTGGAAGAGCATAGAAATGAAGTTGAACTGGTGAGAGAAGATAGAATTGCGACTGTATGAGATGAAAGATTTGGAAATCTTGGATGAAGGGCTGAGATCGACACACTTTGAGATCGAACGATGGAGAATTCGGTACTGTTTTGCATTGTTTAAAGAACAGCGAATTCGTGCAACGAAGGCTCTAGATTTATAGTCGAAGGTAAATTTTAATGTGACATTGGTTGAGGATTTACATATTATATAAAACTAAGAACTCTCTCCTTCTGAAATTAAGCTCATTTCTATTTCGGAGAATATGTACATGTTTATAAATCGCAACATTTTCTTTTTTAAAAGGTAGATAAATCGCAACAAATTATTATGGTTCCTGATGAGTAGTAATAAATCGTAACAACTTTATTAATTTCGGACATTATGTAAAAATTATGTTATGCTTGTAAATAATTTTCTATCAATAAAAATGTAATTAGATGGCAAGTTGGCACCTTACCGGCTTACCCTAAAAAAAATAAAAATTATATATGTTATGGATTTAACATTTTATTTTTAATGCTATGAATAAAAAAATCGGGTAAATATGTAATGTAACTATCTGACGACTGACGTTGATTGGATTGGGTAATTATTTACATTGCTATCTTGCAACCGTCATGAATGACATCAACATATTTGAATTTATGGGCCCTGGTAAGAAAGAAAGAAACCTCACCCTTTCCAAATTATGGGTTTGATGCCTCATCCATTTGCCTTTATTATCGCCACAGCCACACATGACACACCCCAATCTGGCCACCAGTAATCGATCGGTTTCATATCTTCCAAATTCATTCAATCTAAATCAAAATATCATGGAACAAAATTGCCGTGAAAGTTCGCAGCACCATTTCCTAATTGCAATTTACCCAATGCAGAGCCACATCAACCCATCACGCCACCTAGCGAGAAAGATTGCGCATTACACCGGTGCACGAGTCACCGTCTCAATTGCCGTGTCGGGCCATCGTAAACTGTGCTCTTTTCTCTCCTCCCCCGATGAAGAATTTCTCGACAGTCAAATTTATTATGTCCCGTACTCTGACGGGTACGACGAAGGATTCAAGAAAGATGTGCATGACCCGAAGGATTACATGACCAGAACAAGAACTGTCGGATCAGAGAGCCTCTCTGCTGTTCTCGACCGGCTTAAACAAGACGGCCAACCCGTCACACATATCATTTACAGTATCCTCATGACATGGGTCCCTGATGTAGCAAACACCCATGCCATCCCAAGCATGCAATTTTGGATACAACCGGTAACGGTTCTTGCAATTTACTACTACTTTTTTCGTGGTTATAAGGATACAGTCATCTCAGTTGCAAATGATCCAATGGCAGAGATAAAGTTTCCATGTTTGCCTCCTCTTAAAATCAGAGACCTGCCTTCCTTTGCTACCATGACCAATGAAGACAGTCCATACTACCAGGTGCTTGGTATGCTGGAAAATACAATTGAAGTACTAGAAAAGGAATCAGCTGATGGGGTGAAGCCGAAGGTTTTGGTGAACTCATTTGATGAGCTAGAGTCTGACACAATCAGATCAATGGAGAAAATACTGGACCTAATTTGTGTCGGGCCGATGCTGTCTTCTAACAAGGAAGACGAAGATGAATTCAAAGATTTAATCCAAACGGATAATAAAGTCTGTCTTGAATGGCTCCGCACAAAACCAGAAAAATCTGTGGTGTACATCTCTTTTGGCACCTACTCGATGATGAGCAAACAGCAACTAGAGGAGATATCCCGCTGTTTGAAAGAGGTCGGCTGGCCGTACCTATGGATTGTAAGAAAGGATAACCGAGATATCGAAGGGTTTGATTTTGAAAAGTTGGCTTCGGCAACTGATGGTTTAGTGGTGGAGTGGTGCCATCAAATGGATGTATTACGGCACCCTTCGGTCGGTTGCTTTGTAACACACTGTGGATGGAACTCGACACTTGAAGCCCTGGCATGTGGTGTACCGGCAGTTGCTGTACCGCAATGGACAGACCAATTGACGAATGCATGGCTGATAGAGGAGCGGGGGATCGGGGTAAGAGGGGAGAAGGGCGAAGACGGGGTGATAGAAGGGAAGGAGTTGAAACGGTGTCTTGAGGCCGTCATGGGGGATGGTGAGAGCGCAGAGAAGGTTAGAGAGATGTCTGCATATTGGAAGGAGCGGGCGAGGGTAGCGGTGGCCGAAGGGGGGTTGTCGGAGAGGAACTTGAGTGTGTTCTTGGAGGATATAAGACGATCAAAAATTAAAATTGAAATTGATGTAAACTGCAGTTAAATTTAGGACTAGTCTGTAATTGTTATTTTTGCATTTTATTTTTAAAAAGTGGCATTGGTACCACTACAACCTGTTGTTTAGGAAGCAAAGTACAAAATAACACTGGTTTAAGTGAAGAGAAGTAGTGAACCGTATGACTAGAGAGCATACCACACGGTACGGCTGGAAAAGAACGGTACAAGTACAACTAACTTTTTTATTGTTGTTTGTAATTGTAATTGTAATTGTAATGGCATCTAAAGTTTTGTTGGATGTGAGTTGTGAATTGGCTGAGTGACATGACATTAAATTGGATTGGATGGGACTAACATAAATTCAATGATGCCGGCAGCAGCGTTGTCAGTACTGATGGCAGTGGCACAGTATATATATTAGATCCATCTGCAACGAACTAACTGTGCAGTTTTTTAGGTCTTGTGATTTTCACATATCAAAATTAATTAGTCTAATTATTTCCAGATAAGATAATCAAGGAATAATAAATATTTCTTATAATAATAATATAAAAAAAAAAAAAAATTAGGCTAAAGTGGACTAGGATGGTATCTCGTCCATTTTTAGTTTTTTTACTTTGTTGAAACATTGTCTCTGTCTATACTCTAGATAAAGCACCTTCCAATTTTGTGGGTATTGTCGATTAAATTTTACATTTGCAACTTTTTACTATATTTTTAGATAGGTAAAAAATAACTAAAAATTTAGACTAATTCGAAAGTAGTGATTTTCAAACTACTTGGGTATGTTTGGATGTATCAAGAATAGGGGCTATTCTAAAATAGCTGATATTCGAAATAGCAATGTGTATCCAAACAATATTTTTGCTATTCAGAATAGTTAGAATAACTATTATTCTCTATTTCTTGTAAATGTTGGAATAACTACTATTTGAAAATGTGAAGAGAGAGGAAAAAATGATTCTTTTTCGGATTTTCGTCAACACACTCGATTCCGAAATGACAAAATTAACACTACATTATGTTATCTCCACGTTGTGACAATTCATTTAAGACCCCACTTGCCTATATTTTCTTTTAATTAGCACATTGTTAACACTATTAATTATTAGTTATAACTATTTACTATTTCAAATGTACAATCCAAATAACATTTTTACTAATCTGAATAGCATCATTTTCACACTAATTTAAAAATCACTATTTTTCTCTATTCTTATTTACTATTCTAGCTATTTTAGTTCTGATCCAAACGTATCCTCAGAGTTTCCAAGTTCGAATCCGATTTTTCAATAAATTTTTGAATGAAATGTGAGCTAGATCCTTGGTGTAATGCATATATTACTCAGCGTTCAAGATTAGTTATGTCACACCCAATTCCCGTTATCATAATTTTTTTGTTGTCTTCTTTTGAATAGTCTCATGTTTGTTAACATTTGGTCGCCGAATCACTTGTAATTAAGTAATATTTGAAGAAAATTTTGAACTTGTGTAGGGTGACAATTAATCATTCATTTCACAGATAAATTGTTTTATGAAAAACTTGGCGACCAAGAAAAAAAAAATCAACAAACGTCGAATACAAGAAAGGATTAAGGTATGTGACAGATATATATATATATATATATATATATATATATATATATATATATACCATGCGATTAACCAGCAAGTATATAATATATATAATGCACGTGAAATATTATACTTGATTCTCAAGAAATTAACTTGTCGCTCTTAATTTAACAACTCGATCCCTGACTAATTTTTATTTTCAAAACAATAATTAAATAATTAAGGGTGCATTCTGCAATAAGAAAGTTTAATTTCAAAAGTGGTTCACAAATTGAGTGTAAAATTTATAATAGCTAGTCTGATCTATATTAATTTTGTAATAGTCATGAGATGTATATATGATCTATATTTTGTAATACCGGAGTGTCTATTTTCAAGTTCAAAATAAAATAAATCTACAAGTCCAACGCAAGCAGCTGATAAACTCATAATATATATAAATATATATATATATATATAAGCTGTGGCTAATTTGTTGCTGGCAGCATTTCTGCCAGCGGTACTGCCACTTTTTTTTTTATTTTTTGATGTTCAAACGACAAATCTAAACCGTTAAATGTTTAATCTATATTATAATATACTTGGAGACCAAATTTTACATTTTTTGGAATTTTTTTACTATATATTAAGCTGGTTTGAAAACCGCTGATTTCAATGCTGCAGAAATTTACTGAAATCAGCGGTTTTCAAACCAACTTAATATATAGTAAAAAAATTCCAAAAAATGTAAAATTTTGTCTCCAAGTATATTATAATATAGAGTAAACATCTAACGGTTTGGATTTGTTGTTTGGACATCACACGGATAAATATAGCCCTGGCAGCACCTCTGCCGAAATGCTGCCAGCAGTAATTTAGACAGACCCTATGTGTGTGTGTAATATTTTGACTTGGTGAAAGTTATGATAGTATAGTAAAACGTTATATTTTAACTAGTATATATGATAACTTTTCTATCTTAATTATTAGTGAAACGATAAGGTTACATGACCAATGTAAATATATGAAATGTGTTCTATAAGAGTGTGAGAAATTAAGATAAATGGTACTTTTGTATTTCCTTGATTGTCATCTGTTTAATTACAAATACATTATATATTTATGATGGTGCCGCGTGTACATTAATTGGTTCTGCAACAAACCAACAATTCTATAACAAAATAACAATTTAACCGCAACTAATTATAACAATCTAACTGATTTCATTTAACATATTTGATTAGTTAAAACACATATCTTTGACTTAGTCAACATTACCCTAATGTTATTTTTAGAGATGTAAAACTGAGGAGACAGAAAAAATTTTGTAATTTGAAAAGTTGTATATTTTTTACTGTTACAATAGCTATATATATATATATATATATGTTACAAGGTCAATATGACTGTTGGAATCTATCTACATTTTCTCTACAGTAGACTTTCTAAGTTATTTTGTACATTTTGCATATTAACCCTTATATCTAAAATTATTATTCAACACCTAACCTAACTTTATTATGTTCTCCTTGTTGTTCAGCTTCAAGGAGAGCGAGAAGAACACAACTCCCCCGAACAAATTACGATATATTCATCCTTGAAATTTCAAATTTTTGATACAATTAACATCGAACATCTTAATTTAATTTATCTGGCAATTAGTAGGCATAAAACATGCCTAAGTTAGTTGTTTGTTTAAGAATAGTAAGCATTGACCACGCACAAACCTCCACCGTAAAATAATAAGCACCTGAAACTTGAAACAAGAAGAACAAATTAAAGCAATAAAACTTTGTATTAAGGAATGAAAGATAAAGAAGGAAACAGAATTATAGCCATTTTGCTCATTGAAATAAATTGCGCACCATCTCCACTGTCTATCAGAAGAAGATAGAAGGGCTCGAGAAAATGATTTGGAATCGGTTGAACGATCGAGAGGCTGAGGTGAATAATGGAGAGAGCAAAGGCCGTGGAGAGAAATACAAAAACAAAAGCAAAAAAAAACAGAGAGAGACCACTGCCAAGTTTTGAAAATAAAGAGACTGAAAGAGCATAGAATTAAAGTGGAATCGATGAGAGAAGATAGAATTATGATTGTAGGAGAAAAAAGATTCGGATATTTTGAATGAAGGGCTGAGATCGACACACTTTGAAATCGAACGATGGAGCCCAGGAAAATATTTAAAAATTGCTATCTCCATCAACATATTTGAATTTTTGGGCCAGGAGCCCAGGACGTGGGCCAATGCCATTTATTTCTCTCTAAAAAAGACCTAACAACAGTTGTTGGCTGCTACCAACCTTTCAAAAAAAAAAAAAAAAAGGAGAGAGACCTAGCAAGGGTCTATTTGTGCATATGGTCCAGAATGCACGGCATGGGAAGAGTTGTGGTTTAAACTTTAAACAAGTAGATAAGTTTAGAAACACTTGTAGTTGTAGGCATGCCAAATTCTGGTTTGAGCAAATAGGAATTAATGTACCGAGTCCAGGTTTAAACAAATAGGAATCTACCAAAGTCCTGGTAGAAACAAATAAATAGATAAGTTTAAACTTTAAACCTCAACCTTTCCAAATTCTGGGTTTAATGCCTCGTCTATTTGTCCCTATTATATATATCCGGTCCCAAACTTTTTAATCCAACTAAAAGTTGAAAATTATCACCACACACCCCGCTTGCTCATTCAACCCCAACCTAGCCACCAGTAATCAGTTTCATCTCTTCCAAATTCATTCAATCTAATAAGCTATACCACTAATCAATCAAAAACCATGGAACAAAATTGCCGTGAAAGTTCGCAGCACCATTTCCTAATTGCAATTTACCCAATGCAGAGCCACATCAACCCATCACGCCACCTAGCGAGAAAGATTGCGCATTACACCGGTGCACGAGTCACCGTCTCAATTGCCGTGTCGGGCCATCGTAAACTGTGCTCTTTTCTCTCCTCCCCCGATGAAGAATTTCTCGACAGTCAAATTTATTATGTCCCGTACTCTGACGGGTACGACGAAGGATTCAAGAAAGATGTGCATGACCCGAAGGATTACATGACCAGAACAAGAACTGTCGGATCAGAGAGCCTCTCTGCTGTTCTCGACCGGCTTAAACAAGACGGCCAACCCGTCACACATATCATTTACAGTATCCTCATGACATGGGTCCCTGATGTAGCAAACACCCATGCCATCCCAAGCATGCAATTTTGGATACAACCGGTAACGGTTCTTGCAATTTACTACTACTTTTTTCGTGGTTATAAGGATACAATCATCTCAGTTGCAAATGATCCAATGGCAGAGATAAAGTTTCCATGTTTGCCTCCTCTTAAAATCAGAGACCTGCCTTCCTTTGCTACCATGACCAATGAAGACAGTCCATACTACCAGGTGCTTGGTATGCTGGAAAATACAATTGAAGTACTAGAAAAGGAATCAGCTGATGGGGTGAAGCCGAAGGTTTTGGTGAACTCATTTGATGAGCTAGAGTCTGACACAATCAGATCAATGGAGAAAATACTGGACCTAATTTGTGTCGGACCGATGTTGTCTTCTAACAAGGAAGACGAAGATGAATTCAAAGATTTAATCCAAACGGATAATAAAGTCTGTCTTGAATGGCTCAGCACAAAACCAGAAAAATCTGTGGTGTACATCTCTTTTGGCACCTACTCGATGATGAGCAAACAGCAACTAGAGGAGATATCCCGCTGTTTGAAAGAGGTCGGCTGGCCGTACCTATGGATTGTAAGAAAGGATAACCGAGATATCGAAGGGTTTGATTTTGAAAAGTTGGCTTCGGCAACTGATGGTTTAGTGGTGGAGTGGTGCCATCAAATGGATGTATTACGGCACCCTTCGGTCGGTTGCTTTGTAACACACTGTGGATGGAACTCGACACTTGAAGCCCTGGCATGTGGTGTACCGGCAGTTGCTGTACCGCAATGGACAGACCAATTGACGAATGCATGGCTGATAGAGGAGTGGGGGATCGGGGTAAGAGGGGAGAAGGGCGAAGACGGGGTGATAGAAGGGAAGGAGTTGAAACGGTGTCTTGAGGCCGTCATGGGGGATAGTGAGAGCGCAGAGAAGGTTAGAGAGATGTCTGCATATTGGAAGGAGCGGGCGAGGGTAGTGGTGGCTGAAGGGGGGTCGTCGGAGAGGAACTTACGTGTGTTCTTGGAGGATATAAGATGATAAAAAATTAAAATTGAAATTGATGTAAACTGCAATTATATTCAGGACTAGTCTGTAATTGTTATTTTTGCATTTTATTTTTAAAAAGTGGCATTGGTACCACTACCACCTGTTGTTTAGGAAGCAAAGTATAAACAACACTGGTTCAAGCGAAGAGAAGTAGTGAACCGTATGACTAGAAAGCATACCACACGGTACGGCTGAAAAAGAACGGTACAACTAACTTTTTGATTGTTGTTTGTAATTGTAATTGTAATGGCATCTCAAGTTTTGTTGGATGTGAGCTGTGAATTGGATGAGTGACATGACATTAAATTGGATTGGATGGGACTGACATAAATTCAATGATGCGCAGCGTTGTCAGTACTGATGCAACGCACAGTATATATATTAGATCCATCTGTAACGAACTAACTGTGCTGTTTTTTAGGTCTTGTGATTTTCACATATCGAAATTAATTAGTCTAATTATTTCCAAATAAGATAATCAAGGAATAAATATTTGTTATAATAAAAAAAATTGGGCTAAAGTGGACTAGGATGGTTATCTGTAGGGTGCTTTATCTAGAGTCTAGACAGAGACAAGTAGGCTACACTAATACACTATAAAAAAATAAAAATAAAAAGCACCTTCCTATTTTGTGGGTACACTAATACACTATAAAAATTGTCTAGCTATTGAATATTAATGAAGATAATTGAGTAGATGAGTTGGAGTCTGAAGAGCATGCTCTGATGTGGGGATATGATATAATTTTTAAAGCGCAAAGCATGAATCATATCCAAATCCAACTATATGTTATATGCATATATATCCTAGTTCCCAGATGATTTATGAGCAGACAAATTAAATCACAAAGCAATTGAAAGAAGTAGACACCTACAGATAGACACCAACATTATTTGATATGATATCTACATATATATACAGAGGAGGGATCAAATAACACCATTTTTTGGTGACATCGGATGACACCGTCCATTTTCAAAGTCCAAATAGTCGATCCAAACCGTTCAACTTGATGGATATGTTAAAATGTGCTTGCAGATCAAATTTTATATTTTTCTGAATTTTTTTTGGGTTTATTTAGAGGGGTTCAAAAATTCAACGGTCTGAATATAGCGATTTTGTTAAATACTTAATAAATAGTAAAAAAATTCAGAAAAATGTAAAATTTGATTCCAAGTTACTCTTAATATATTAATCATATTGAACGGTTTGGATCGACTATTTGGATTTTGAAATTTCGAAAATGGACATTGTCACACAATGTCACCAAAAAAGTGGTGTAATCCGATCCCTTCTCATATATATATGGATCGTTTCAATCATTAACACTTTGCCAGTCATCCATAATGAAAAAATTTCCATGATCGATCATTTTCAATCATTAAAACATTAGTACAAATTTGATAATTAATTTTAACTATACAGACTTCAGACTTGGAGGCACATCACTCCAAATAAAAATTCCAACCTAATTCTGATATATATATTTTACTCTCTTTTTTTTCTGTAATAATATGAAGGAAGGTAAGAGGCAGTGGTAGAAGACTATTTTGAATATGAAAGGAGTACTTGCTGTTGGGGGATGTTCAGTACAGGTCTAATCAGATGAAATCATAAATAGAGTAGATTAGAAGAATTTTTTTTTTGAGAAAGTGGGTGTAATCCACCGATTTTATTAAGAAACCATAATGTCAAATGCTAAGAGCTCCAACTATTTGGAGCTCAAAGCATGTATACAAAAAGCATTGCTTGAGAGCAATGATAGATGAACAAAAGAATAACAAAAGAGGAAACTAGAACTACAAAGCAACCATAACATCAAAACAATATTTTTTCTAAGCTAAAAAATGATGCAAGTATTCAGCATATCTTCAAATCTTGCTCCAGCCTTGCACAATCAAACTATATAGTCGGGATTATACCAAGCATATGGGTTGAACCGTCTGATACTATTGGGGTGGGTGCCCCTGTTAACTCCTCTCCCTCTAGTACTTCCTCTAGGGAAGTGGCTTCTTCCTCTGAGAGAGGTAGGTCCTGAGAGCAAAGATCATTAGTATTCATTGATAAAATAAGAGATAAATGTAATAGAGAATCTGTATTAGTGTTAGCACACCAAAAACTGACAAGTGAAATAATTTTAGATCCTACCGATTTCAGAGAGAGTAGGCTAGAGTCTTGAAAACAAATTTTATTCCGTTTGAGCCAAATGATCCAAAGTACTACACCTCTAACAAATTCAACTAAAGGAATGTGTTTTAAAGGTATACATGCATTAATAAACCATATATCATCCATACTAGTGCATGTGAAGGTGAAATTATTTGTGATCCAATCCATTGCCAAATAGAATTGGCAAAAGTACAATATACAAACAAGTGGTCTGTTGTTTCCATTTTTTCACAAAAAGAGCAAGCAGGATCTCATTGCCATCCGCTCTTAATGAGATTACCTATAGTTAGAATTTTATTTCTCTTCAACAAGTACAAGAAAATTTTGATTTTGAGAGGCATTTTAGACAACCAACTTGTTTTAAAAGTAGTATTTTTAATGCCTCCAAATTCTAACTATTGATAAAAAGAATGCACGGTGAATTTATCCACTGAAGACCATCTCCAATAAAGTGTATCTGGTGTAGAAAGATTGAGAACAAAATTTTGTATTTGAATGTGCAGTTGAGGCCACTCATAATACAAAGTACTAGTAAGTTGTCTTGTAAAAAGTAATTGTCACAAAAAGTTTACATTGGCCTCAATAATCAAAAGATCAGGGTCTATAATGTGTAAAAAGAGATTAGGAAAAAGAGAGGATAGAGGTTGATCAGAGCACCATGTGTCTTTCCAAAAAAGAATTGTTGAGTCATTTTCCAATTGTCTAGTATGATCTAACTCTACAGCATATGTATGTCTCAAAATATCATACCAGAAAGGGGAATAAGTAGAAGGAAAAACCCAATAAATCATATTTATCAAGAATTATAGTTTTTCACATGCCAATAATTTGGAAGTTTTTTAATATGACTCACCATTTGGCTACTAAAGCCTGATTTAGTCATTTAAGATCTATTATTCCCAATTCCCTGTGATTTAATTCTCCGTCTCAGATCTGCTCATCTTTAATGGGCCATTTATGATTTCTTGCATTCATTATGCGACAACACCATCTGGAATTCTGGATGCGATGCTACATAATACATATACTCTAATTAATGTCCAACCACATCAATCTATTAACACTCGAAAAAACAGCAATTCTACCTTGATCGAACATATGCAGAATTGAATTGCTGTTTTGGTTCTGTACTAAAACAAAACAAAAAAAATGCTCGCTCCCTAAACTGATACAATGAGAAGATAATTTTTTTTCAAATAAAGTTTGTATCAAAAAATTGTAAATTAATTTGATGCGACCAAATCGTAAAACGTTTTTCTGATCAACTATTGTATGCTAGAAAATAATTTGATCGCGAGTTTTAAAAAAAAAAGTAAAATTGTAATTTCCAGGTATGTTTTCTCTTTACTCTTTAACAGTTGTTTAAAATTTCTGATTAATTTCATAGATGAAAACCCTCACCCTGTTTGGTTCACACGAGGTGAAGAGTAAGAGAGAAGAAAAAGGAACTGAAATGAATGTTATTATATTTTATATTATCTTATTTAATTCATCTTGTTTATCTCTGTTACACTTCAATTTGAAAATTAATAAAATAAAAGCTTTACAATGTTAAAGGAGATTAAAAGAGTAACATTCATTCATACGTAGAAGTATGCATATATTGAATAGGAGTTTACAAACCCCTAATTTTAAAATTTTTATATTTATATATATTTTTTATATAGAGTAAAATATCATAATTATTATATAATTAATTTTCATTCTCAATATAAAAAATTTATACAATTAATTATATTATACTTTCAGTAGCATATGGACCGAAGTGCTACTGGTCTAAATTTGAAATTTAAAAATTCAAAAAGTCGATCTAAACCATTAGATGTAATTTCTATATTGAAATGTATTTGAAGACCAAATTTTACATTTTTCTGAATTTTTTTACTATTTATTAAGTTACTTTGAAAATCGTTGATCCAACAGTGACTTCTGATTTTATTGTTTTGTTAAGCCACCATTGGATCAGTAAAATCAAAAGCCACTGTTGGATCAGCGATTTTCAAAATAGCTTAATAAATACTTACATAGTAAAAAAATCAGAAAAATGTAAAATTTAGTCTCCAAGTACATATTAATATGGAAAACAAGATGAACGATTCAGATCGACTTTTTAAATTTTGAAATTTCAAAGTTAGACCGGTAGCACTTCAGCTTGTATGCTATCAAAAACATATTAGTCACACACACACTCACTCTCTCTCTCTCTCTCTCTCTCTCTCTCTCTCTATATATATATATATATATATATATATATATATATTATCTCTGCCACCTCTATATTTATTAGCCTTACTTTTCTATTAAACATTCAACCAACCAAAAATTAATGACGATGTTTTATTTCCCTCCTCTTTCCTCTACTCTCCATAGTCCATGGCAAAGATGTAAACAGTACGTAGTTAATAGTGCGGAGTAGAAAATGATATCTTCCTGCACATAAATCATAAATGTGTGCACCCAGATCTCGTGATAATCTGACCCTGTAAAACGCAAACCCGGTAATCCATTTATTTAAAACTTTGGAAGCGGAGCGGGAAAGAAAGAATATCAGATTTGATCCAGGCGGGGTGAAGGCATGAAGCAGTGAGGCGACGAGAAAGAGATCAATGCAGAGCCTTTCAACATCTTCACTCCTTCCCTCTCCGCGTCAGTACTCCACCACCACTCGCTCAACAACTACAACCTTTCACGTCCCTCAAATCCACTTCTCCCCAAGACACCATCTCCAAACTTTTAAATGTTTTGCATTCGTTCAACACTTCCAAGCTGTTGGTGCGTCCTTTTTTAAATCTCTCTCTGTTTTTGTTTTGTTTTTTTACCATTCACATGTATATATAATTCAGTCCTAAATTCCACACAACTTTGTTTAATTAGAAGCAAAAATCAGGGAAAGCTGGTGGATTTGATATTAGGGGCGGAATTAGAAATTTTAGATAGGGGGCTAAAATTAAAATGTATAATGCATGGACGGAGCTTGAACACAAGTTTTCACAATAACAAATTAGAATTCGAGCCATTAGGCTACAAGCACACATACGATCATTTAAATTTCAATATACATGATTAATTAAAAAATTTGAAATCATGGGGGTGACTCAGTGGCTATACATAGATCCACCCTGGTTTGATATGCTCTAATTTCTTTGTTTTTCTTCTATTTTAGCTGAGAATGAGGAAGCAGCCAAGTTTACGGAGGCTGCAAAAAAAGGGAACCTTGTGCCATTGCAGCGCACCATATTTTCTGACCACTTGACCCCAGTGTTGGCGTACCGGTGCCTAATCAAGGACAATGAACACGATGTTCCTAGCTTCCTATTCGAATCTGTCCAGCAAGGCTCCGAGGGCACCAGCGTGGTACTTTAAAACTGGCTTAATTATGCTTGGTTTTTAGAAAATAAAGTATAATATTTTTTTCTGAAAGGTGTAAATTATGGGTTGGTATAGTGGTATTGTATTAGTACTGGCTTGGAGTTGGTGTCAGGCAGTGCCTTCAAGCTCAAATCTGATAATCATATTCTTCACTGCAGTTCTTTATATTACTAATTATACGCTGTCTTTTAAATCTTATTTTATTCTTTTTTTTTTTACTTGATGCAAAGAAGAGCTTAGTACTGATTGAATGATTTTACTTGGGAGGACTTGAAAGCAGTATACATTATTACATGTAAAATCTCTTTTGGTTCATAAAGCTTGTGTTCTTATGACATTAAGAAATAAGCCTTGTTAGTTGATATATTGTATATATCTATTTACTATGCTCTGTAGGGTCGATATAGTGTGGTTGGGGCCCAACCAGCAATGGAAATTGTGGCTGAAGAGAACTTGGTGTCCATTTTGGATCATGAGGAAGAACGGATGACAGAGGAGGTGGTTGCCGATCCGATGAGCATTCCTCAAAGGATTATGGAGGATTGGACCCCACAGTTGATAGACGACCTTCCTAACATTTTCTGTGGTAATTAATATTCCTTCGTTTACAATTATTATATATTTGTGTAGGATGACACACACATATATATAATCTGGTGGTGACAATTAATCACTTGAGTATTCTCTGTAGTGAGAGTTGCAACATGCATGCATGAAAAAATGGTTAGGTTTGTTCATCTTAGCCAATGATGTATTGTATATTGCTTATTTGTAGTAAGCAGGATTTCACTTGCAATTGGGTGTCTGTTGAAAATTTATAACCTCCAAACTAATGGGGTTCATGCTTTTCAATTTTGAAATTAACCTGGTTTGTTTTCCTCAAGCATGATGCTGGGACCATTATGAAATATAAACTTCAAGAAACTAATCATCAGCAAACTGCAATTAGATTGGAAATGAGAAGTCCTAAGAAGTTCATTATAATTCTTAGTTAGCTACTTTCTCAAATTCAAATTTCTAGTTGTATGCATGGGTCTTGGAGTCATCGGGTTGTATTCGAAATGTGTGTCATATTGTATACAATGACTAAAATTAAAGCTCTTAAGTCTTAACTACTATGTATATATATCTAACACTCAGGTCTAGTGAATATATGTTCACTTTGGATTTACTTCACAGGTGGTTGGGTTGGTTACTTTTCATATGATACGGTACGATATGCTGAAAGGAAAAAACTTCCTTTTGTTGGTGCTCCTTTTGATGACAGGAAGCTTCCTGACATGCACTTGGGTCTATACACTGATGTAATTGTATTTGATCACGTGGAGAAGGTTATTCCTTTTTCCTGTTTGTATTATTGCTGCCATTATAACATTTTAAAGACACAAAGGAATGTGACTTGTAGCAACTTCTATTATTAGATTGGCGACTTCATGTATCATTCTTTTTCATGGTACATTGAAAATAACTTCCTAAAACTGTTTTTGCATTCATTAATTGCGCTGATACTGTTAAACTTGAAACTTAAATTATCTAATTATTTTACCAATGCTCAGGAGAAAATGGTAGAATTAAATTCTATGCACCAATTATAATTTGTGTGCTTTACATGTAAAAAAAGAAAAGAAAAAATCTTTGTCCATATTCTGACTCTGCATTTTTATTTGATTCAGAAAGTACAAGTCATTCATTGGGTGCGACTGAACCGATTTTATTCTGTCAAGGCAGCTTATCATGATGGAATAAGCCGACTAGCCACATTGCTTTCCAGGGTGCATAATCTGAATGTGTGAGTATTAAAGACTGTCACTTGTATGAGACCTCTCTCTTTAATGTTCTATAAAAGTAATGTATCACCTCATATTAGTTGTCTGATATTTATCCATTTGAACCTCTTTGAATTTCTGATTATGAAAGAGCTAGGATTTTCTCTTATTGAAAAAAATAACCCAAATAAGAACTAAAGCATAGGTGCATAATTGTAAAACAGGGGCCCTTATGTTAGGATTTATTTATTTATTAACTAATTATTAAACCTCTGAAATTTGCTTAGACCAACACTCTCAGCTGGATCTATTGTGTTAAGTACTTGCCAATTTGGCTCTGCTCTGAAGTCGACAATGAGTACTGAAGGATACAAGCATGCTGTTTTGGAAGTGAAGGAGAACATCCAAGCAGGGGATGTATTTCAGGTCGTTTTAAGCCAACGATTTGAGAGGAGAACACTTGCGGATCCTTTTGAGGTATATCGGGCACTAAGGATAGTAAACCCGAGTCCATACATGGCCTACATACAGGTGCCTTAATATATTTATTACAATAGTTGTTTTTCTATAATTCGTTATTTTTAAAAATAACTTTGTTATTCTTGCTCTGTTGGACTAATATTCAGGCCCGGGGGTGTATTCTAGTTGCATCAAGCCCAGAAATCCTAATTAATGTTTGCAAGGTATATATCTATGATGAATTTAATAATTAATTTAGTTGGCATCAAGTACCATGGACTGCTCTTGATTGAATTTAAGTTAACGTGTATGACTTTTGTGTCAATATTTTAGTTGCTTCATTTATGTTCTACATTACTATTGTGTTTTCAGAGAAAAATTGTGAGTCGGCCCCTTGCAGGTACGATTAGGAGAGGAAAGACGAAAGAGCAGGACATGTGCAATGAAGAGAAGCTGCTAAATGACGCGAAGCAGTGTGCTGAACATGTCATGCTTGTTGATTTGGGGCGGAATGATGTTGGCAAGGTTGTCTTTTTTTTTTTTTGTTCTTTTCCTTCTTTTCTTCCATCTATTTTGCAAACCCCCCTACTTACATTGAAAATTGTAGAAAATCAGGTCTCTAAAATTATATTTATTTGATCCATTTTCACTAAAAAAATTGGAGAAGTCCTCATATTTAGTTGTTTTTATAATCACGGCACCAACTCAAGAATGCAGTTGGGGTACGTAAATGAGCAAGATTGCCTTGATTCAGTGCATCATTATCACGAAACTCTCCGCACTAGGACCCTTTCATTTTCATTGGATAGCCTTTGATTGGGCTTTGCTGTGTCAACTGTGATTCACCAATTGTCTGCTAATGGCAACAGATAATACCACACAAGAAATTCATAGATGTTGCAGTTATGTTTGTTCTTCTAGAAAAAAAGAAACGCTTCCTCTGAGCTGTCAATTGTACTGTTTATCTATTAAGATAACAGGATGATGCTTACTTTAATGGGTAATTTGGTCAGAGAAATAACATTTTAAATCACTCTGGCTATTTAAATAGTCCCAGTTGGACTCTTAGGGTCTACACATTAGGCGGCTAGGGTTTGTTCGCAGCGAAGGAGCAGATAAGGAGGAGGAGGGAGCGATACAGAAAAATTTCTAGAAGAGTGACCAACAAGGAAGGGCAAAGTAGAAAAGAAGGAAACACGGAAAGAACGAAAACAAACCTGTAATACCAGAGGTGTTGGAAAATAGATTTCCTAAACCTGTATAGGCCTGGTACCGATGGGTGCACACTAGTGCTGAATCTGATTAGTATGGTATGAAAATTTGAGACTAGAAACCTTCCTTACAAAGAGGTAAAGGTATTAAGGAAATACTAACTGTTCTTAGATTATTTAAAATTTGTTTTGTTTCATTTTTAATATTTTCTTATTAACCCTATTCTTAAAATTGTAAAATATAACAAGAGAAATAGTAATTACCAATATTATTTTGTAATTTATGGAAATCAGTGAAACTGAATTTGAAGATCATCGTTTATCTTTATTTACCATTTCAACAAATTCATTACTGATCACAGCTGTTGTGTTTAAAATAGGTTTCGAAGCCAGGATCAGTTAAAGTTGAGAAGCTAATGAATGTGGAGAGATACTCCCACATTATGCATATTAGCTCGACAGTATGCATATGTTTTCATTTCATTTCTATATTTGTCAGATTAGTTTATATTTTATTGGTCATAATTGTGGGCCTTAATAGGTGACAGGGGAGCTCCTAGATGACCTCAGCTGCTGGGATGCACTGCGGGCAGCTCTTCCTGTAGGAACCGTGAGCGGGGCCCCAAAGGTAAATAGTGTAGTCATATAATAAGTAAGAATTAATAATGGTTGCAGTACCTGTTATTAGTGTTTTGTCATATCAGATTTCGGTCAGGAAGAAAAATCAGGTTATTTACTGATGTGTTCCAGATCTCATGGTACTTAACTTGCTGGTTTTTTATCTTTTTACTGGTAACCTGGCCTCTTATTTGTTGCCCTTTTTAGTATGTGGATATTGAATTGTGTCAGTTAAAGGCCACATCAGGTGGACTTGCAAGACAGTAGTTAATTGTGATCTATTGGGTTGAACAGAAAATAAATACAGGGGATGCATAACAGACATTGTGAACAAAATTGTTTCATTGCATTTCATTAAGCATAATTAATTATAGAGTAAACTGGAAAGATTGAGTTCAGTCAAGATTTTGTTGGGGTTTGTTTGTTGTTGGGGTTTGTTTGATTTCTGACCATTCAGGGTGCTCAGCAGATTCTTTACTATTTAATGTAATAAATAAGTTGTCTGTTGTGTTAGGTGCGAGCCATGGAACTAATCGACAAGCTAGAGGTTGCCAAGCGGGGTCCGTATAGTGGGGGCTTTGGGTCAGTGTCCTTTATGGGAGATATGGATATTGCGATTGCCTTGAGGACCATCGTCTTCCCAACTGGATCCTGGCTTAACACCCTGTTCTCCTACCGGGATGCAAAGCAGCGACAAGAATGGTTGGCACACATACAGGTATGGTTTTAAAATTATTTCTCAGGTTTTGGGTTGGGTAATAGTATTACAATTAAAACATTTTTATAACAAGTTTAAAGTTTGGTCGATTTACTGTTGTTATGTGTTGCAACTTGCAAGCAAATAACTGGCCATTTTATTGCTGGGGGTTCCAGCTGTATAGAAATTAGAAAGAGGTGGGTTGATCATGCCATAATATTATATCAAATGGCTTAACTTGCTGTAGACTATAGTTGTTTCTTTTTCCTTTTTCCTTTTTTTGTTTTGTGGAAATACTCACTTTAGTTGTTCATTGGTTTACTTTTGGGTCCAGGAAGGTAAACTGGGGTCTAAAATTTATATTTGACGACCTGATTAATTTTGGTTAATTTAAGTCGGGTCAGGAAAAGGGGGGAAAGCCTTTTACTCTATAGCAAAGCAAACCATCTGATTTTTGCATCTGTAAATTTACAGGCCGGTGCTGGAATAGTCGCTGATAGCATACCAGATGATGAACAACAAGAGTGCGAAAACAAGGCGGCCGCTCTAGCTCGTGCAATTGACCTTGCTGAGTCGGCTTTTGTAGAGAAGTCAGGTTTTTACCTGTTGTAGTATATATTTTTTTTCTTTTTTCTTCTTTCTTTTTTTACTTCTTAGTTTTATGTCTCTTATTCTTATTATTGGGATTGGGTTTCAGACTTTGGCTTTCAATTGTAAAGGGACTTGGTTGCAATAACTTAAATTCCATAGAGTTTCTGATTTGTAATACAGCAATGCTGGGGCTTGTTGAAGAATTTTCATTTCAGCATACTTGTTTTGTAAATGTAATTTAAAACTATATGGACAATATAATTTTTTCTTGCAAATTAGAATAAGCATTGTATTATTTAACATGGAATCAATCAACAAACATTATACGGTAATTAATTTTTACGCATTATTAAACATATTATTAAATGAAACAATTTAGTTTTACAAATTGGTGTCTAATTTAGTAAGAAATATCTATCACAAATTCACAATTTCCGTTGTGCATAGAAAACTAATAGAAAGTGAAAGCATAAATGATCTGATTTTTAAAAATATTATAGAGACTTTTTATACATAAATTAAAATACTAATTAGTCTACAAAAAATATATTCCCAAATCTCAAATACATAACGTCAGAATAAAAACAAAATACTAGAAACAAGGGTAAATCTTATGGGACTGATTATGACAGTGTCAATGAACTTCTTTTTTTGGTCATGATTACTCAATTTTGATTTGTTCCTCATTAGTTACTAAATTATGTCTTTGTTCCTCATATAATTTAGTATTCATCCGACAAATCACCATGGGTGATGATTTGTGTAAATTTTATATCTTTCATTGAATTAAATTTAATCCCAGTCAGCGTATGAAGAGTTGGTCACGCGTGAAGAGGAAACCAATAAATAAATCTCAAGGAGTTTTTATTTAGAATTGATTATGAAAATGCTGTGGGTTATTTTAATGAAATATGGCTAAAAGAGGAAACCAATAAATGAATCTCAAGGAGGTTGGTAGAGTCGATTAAGAAACCTGAACTTTAACAAAAGAAAAAAAAGCCTAACGTGATCAGTAAATCCATATGTTGTCTGTCATTTGTAAATCAGAACCACAGACAAGGTTTCAATGATCATCATCTCAAGCAGGCCATAATAAAAATACAACATTTTAAAACATCAAATTGAATGAAACCTGTAAATACAAAAATAATCAAAGGCGAAATATGGGTGCGCTTTAACTTAAAAAACCCACTTGATCAGTAAATCCATGTGTTGTCCGTCATTTATAAATCAGAACCACAGACCAAGGTTTCAATAATAATCATCATCTCAAGCAGGGAAGGGACTAATAATACACAATTTTAGAACATCAAATTGAATCAAATATAATCAGAGACTTAAATACAGAAGAATCATATAAAATTCTTATCATATTGTTGCAGTATTTTTTGCTCGTCACTTGAAAGTTATAAATTGTATAATAGAAGAAGAAAATGTATTGTCCCAATGGAACACGCAAGCAGCCCATGGTTAAGAGCAACGCGTGTAACGAAAAGAACACAGTTTGATTTACCGAATTTGTAACTGCATCAGCCACTAATCAAATCAGACACCTGACTAAATCCGGATTCAAAGTAAAGTAATAACTAAACGATCAAATTTAAATCAATCCAAAACACAAGAAAAAACAAAAAAAAAAAAGAACATAGGAATGTAAAAGAGGAAACCCTCTCTTTCTTTCTTTCTCTCTCTCTCAACGACTCAAACCCTATTTCTATTTGGAAGCGGCGGCGGAGATGTAAAAGAGGGGTTTTGTACCGTATATATATAAGTGGGCATGGTTGGTTGCGTTATTGACAGGATAGGAATTTCGGCCTCAGCAGATTTGAGTTGGAGAAAGTATGGCCCGCCAAGGTCCAAAAAGGGCTACACGATATGGCCCAAAGGCCCATGAAATATACCACCCATACGATACGACATGGATTGTCATTCTGTGTTTTGAGAAACTACTATGTTCTTAACATTTCCATTTCTCACCCTTTACACAGTTACACACTTACACTGCGGTGGAGCTAAATGGAACGAAGTGATAATTAAGCTGACCGCATGAAATTACAAAATGACATGGTATCTATGTAGTATCCCACGGTTAGTTGGCGAATTAACATACAGTTAATGACGTCAATTTACCTCTGTTCATTTTCAAAAAAATTATATTTATATAGAATTTTTTTATAAATTTTAAAATAAAATGTTCTCGAGTCACAGCAGGAAAATTTGTCATAGTACCCTATCCTATGTAGTATCGAACGGTCAAGTGCGAATTGACATATAGTTAATAAGCATCAATTGACTCGTATTAATTTTAAAAAGAATTATGTTTATATATAATTTATTTTATATATTTTTAAAATGCTATGAATAATATAAATTTACTTCATTCACAGCATGAAAAAATTGTATGATCAATCTCTATTTACATTTGACTCCATCTCTATATTTACTTTCACCCAGATGAAACTCAATCCAGTGCCTATTTAAAATGTAGGTGCTCCTTTAAAATTTGATCCAGATTCAAAGGTCCCTAACTCTATAAAACGGTACCCTTATAATACTAAGAGGAATATTCCTTTTGACAAATGTCTATTGCAGCAAGTGTTTTAAAATATAGCCGCATACGATTATGCAGCTGGCAGCTGTGTTCAGAATGTCATGCAGTCCCTCCCATACAGTTTTGAGCATGTGGACGCATATACAATCAGAATATGCGGATTAGCTAGCGTTTTAAAATGTGACCTGATAAGCCGAAATTGTATCTATTGAAACCTAGGCTTTGTTATGTAAATTAAGCTGAGTTTTGATTAGATTAGGTTTAATTAGGTTAGAAATGTCCAAAAGTTCAAGTTACTGCACTAGTTATATTTGTTCTACAAGAAATCAAGAGTTTGGAGCTTAACGAAGCAAAATGGGTGAGTTAGCACGAAGATTGAAGCAACTGCCAACATCCATTGAGGCCCGAAATGGAGTCATTGCAGCCCGCAACCAAACAAGTCAGAGTTTTCATTTTTGCATAATCATTGCGGTCCGTAAGGACCTTTATTGTAGCCTGCAATGAATGTATTGCGACCCGCAATTAGGTCGGTTCAGAGCCCAAATTTGCTATTTTTGGTTGGTTATTTCTAGGTTTTAGAGGGGGTTATAAATAGGGACCTGTAGAACATATTAAGGACGGTTTTTTTTAGAGTTAATTTTTTATTTTGAACAAGGAAGAGCAAGGAAAAGCTAGAAGAGAGAAGAAGGAAGAAGAGATCATCATTGATCAACCGGTTTTATTATTTTCTTTTCTTTGGAACTCTTTTCTTCTTTTGATTTTATTTGTGCTTTAGCCATGACTGGCTAAAATGTAGCTGCATATGATTATGCAGTCGGCAGCTGTGCTCAGAATGTCATGCAGTTTTGAGCATGCTGTCGCATATGCAGTCCGAATATGCTGATATGCGGATTAAAAACGTAATACGCAGCGCATGTAATTAAAAGTTCATATGCATTATGCGGAGTTTTACCATCCCATCCCAAATTATTGTATTTTTTATATATAATAAGGTACATTTCATGTTGGTTATGTGAAAATAAATTCAACTATATAAATATGAAGAGGTTGACTTGGGTGAGTCATGGCTCGCCAAGCGTTTGTACTCCACGCCGTATTTTCATTTTGAAAGTCCAAATGACCGATCCGAACCGTTAGATGTGATCTCCATATTGAAATGTGCTTGGAAACCAAATTTTACATTTTTTGGAAATTTTTTACTATTTATTAAGCATTTTTTAAAATTGCTATTTTCCTAAACAATAAAAACAGTAAAATTTTATGGACCATCGGATCATCAATTTTCAAAAATGCTTAATAAATAGTAAAAAATTTCCAAAAAATGTAAAATTTGGTCTGCAAGCACATTTCAATATGAAGAATAAGATGAATGGTTCGAATCGGTTGTTTGAATTTTCAAAATGTCTAAAATAAGCCATGGCTCACCAACGCGCTATGAACCATGGCTCATTTTAGCCCAACTCACCGTAGCCCATATATATATATATAGAGAGAGAGAGATAGAGAGAGAGAGAGAGAGATGGGCTATGGTGTGCATTGGACCATAAATCACCAATTCAAAGTCCAAATGACCGATTCAAACCGTTTATCTTGTTCTCCATATTAATATGTGCTTGGAGACCAAATTTTACATTTTTTGGAAATTTTTTTACTATTTATTAAGCCACTTTGAAAATCGTTGATCTGGTGGTTCATAAATTTTTACTATTTTTTACTGTTCACCCAGATTTTCAATAAATCTCAAAAAATAGTAAAAAAATTTCAAAAAATGAAAAATTTGGTCTCCAACCACATATTAATATGGAGAACAAGATAAACGGCTTGGATCGGTCATTTGGACTTTGAATTGGTGATATATGGTCCAATACACACCATAGCCTATGCATTGCAATGCATCATAGCCCATCTCTCTCTCTCTCTCTCTCTCTCTATTTATCTATATATATATAGGACGTGGCTACGGTGCTACGAGTAGCTAAGAGGCCTCCATGCTACGGCTCGGATTTCGAGTTTTCAAAATCCTAACGGTCGATCCGAACCGTTCATCTTGTTCTCCATATTAATATGTGCTTGGAGACCAAATTTTATATTTTTCTGAATTTTTTTACTATTTATTAAGCCACTTTGAAAACCCTTGATCCAACGGTGGCTTAACCCAACAGTAAAACCAGAAACTACCGTTGGATCAACAGTTTTCAAAGTGGCTTAATAAATAGTAAAAAAATTCAGAAAAATGTAAAATTTGGTCTCCAAGCACATATTAATATGGAGAACAAGATGAACGGTTCGGATCGACCGTTAGGATTTTGAAAACTCGAAATCCGAGCCGTAGCACGGAGGCCTCTTAGCTACCCGTAGCATATTAGCCAAAACCATATATATATATATATACATGAATTTTTATTTTTAAATCCACATTAAAATCAACATATGCGTCCGCATACCGCTTATGCAATATACAGTGATCTTCCGCATGCATGAACAAAACCGCATTTTAAAACATTGATTGCAACTGAGCAACTTCTCTCCCTCTTGCTCTCTTTCACAGCCACTACTTTTATGTGTAGCTGGCAGATAGAAGATCTACATCATTAACTCTTTCTCAATTTCAAGACAAGTAAACGAAATCAGTGTTATAAAAAAACGTTCGTTTAATCTAACTAACTGGCCAATTAGTCGTTGACAACGACCAAACTATTACGAATTATATATTTGTGTTAATATGACCATTAATTGGCCATTTTTATTATTCTTTATTTTGCATTTATTTATTATATGTATTATAATTTATCTTGTTTTATCTATAATTTTCTAAATGATAATTTCATATAATTTGTTAATTATATACTTTATCTTGTTTTATCTTAATTTTTTAAATAATTTCATATAATTTTCTTAAGTAACAATTAAATTAAGTTAAAATAAACTTATTTAATAAATTTGATAAGTTAAATTAATTATTTTTAATAATTAAAAGTATATGTACATAACTTTAAGAAAAACACAAACTTAATTGCAAAATTCTGATTATTTGATCATTTACATATTAATTGCTTAACGGTAACTGTCCGTCTAACAAGAACATTATTTGCAACACTGAATGAAACATTGCGCCTTTTGTGATTTCCTTTTTCACATTTAGTGGGGTCGTTAAATGGAGAAAAACAATTTCTATGGATTATTACACGACGTGTGCCCAAACTCTTACTAGGAAAATAAAGTTTCCATTAAGAATCTGCAGTTTAATAAACTGCACCTCGTGCAAACCATATTAGTTATATACTCCCCAGTCAAATTCAGTAGCAGCCCATTTGCTCTGGCAGCATGAACACAGCAAATGCTAATTATAGACCCAGTCAAATTCGAATTCGTATCCTCTGAGATATCTCAAACTTGCATGACTTTATGAAAAATCCCAACCGTTTAAATACGTTATGCACAAATCTCAAAGCACACATAATACTGACCCCCAACATCACCCCCAAATAGGCACCGGACACATCGGTTACACAAAAGTTGAGATATCTCAGAGGATACGCACTCGTCAAATTCAGTAGTAGCCCATTTGCTTTGCAGCATGAACACGCAAATGCTAATTATTGACCCTGCTGAACCAACATTATTACTTATGCAAGTAATATGCATTGGCAAAATTTCCTACTGACCACTTAAAATGCATATAAAAGGAACTCACTTGTGGTACCGCTAAGCACATATATCATTCGAACAGCACAAATTAAAACATAAATATTGGCCCACTCATACCAAAACTGATTAAAAGTACCTAAGAGGTTCAATTTTACTTCAAAACATAACAACCAAACCTAAAAACCGAAGAAAAACTGCGCATTAAACAAGAATAACCGACCATCATCCTCAAGCAGATGGGACTTCAACTTCACCATCATCAATCTCAGTCTGGAGGTCCTTCGGGTCCTTCCCATCAACTGTGCACCCAACCGACACACAGGTACCAAGAATTTCCTTCACGGTACCAGTTAAGTCCTTCGCCATTGAACGAGACCGCATGATGCGCGCAATTTCAATGACATCATCAAGGGAGATATTGCCATTGTGTTTTATGTTTTTGGTCTTCTTCCTGTCTCTCTCAGGCTCCTTCAAGGCCTTGATCACCAGGGCAGCAGCAGAGGGGACCACAGTCACCTGTTTTCGAATTTTCATAGTTAGAAATAATCTCATGCTATTTACAGAGTAATCAGTATAGGTTGTTGGAATACAGTGCTGGTATGCAGAGAGAGATATTCTATATTATATGACTTCAGTTACAACATACAAACCTTAACAAATAAACAACATCAATTAATTTTAAAGATAAAAGCGCAGCTACAAACATCTCTTGATTAAAACAACATCTGGACATTGGTTTTAGATAGATTATTCCATTTCATGGACAGAGGGGTGCTAAATTTACATGCAGATCACGGATCAGCGCAAGAAACAACAATATCTTAGCGTATTGACAGATCTAGCAAGAAGGAATGGAATGGAGCACCTTAGCTTGACGATTCTGGACGGTAAGCTTGACGGTGACACGGAGACCCTTCCAGTCCTTAGCTGTCTCCTTTGCAATATCTTCTCCGATTTTCTTCGGGGAGAGACCGAGGGGTCCGATCTTCGGAGCTAGAGAAGAAGCGGCACCTACTTCACCGCCGGTGACCCTGACGAAGACATCAACAATCTGGCTGGGGTCTAACTTGGGAGGCATCCTGGTGGTAGGACTGGACTGGACTGGACTGGACTAGGTTACGAGGTTGGAAAGTGGCGGCGCTGGAGGGAGAAGAGAAGCGAAAGGTTTTGAGCTGCGAACTCAGAAAGGAGGCGCGGGGGTTAGGGTTTCCCGCTTTTTACAGACCATTTTATGGGCCTAACGGGCTTAAATTTATGGGCTGACAATTTTTCAAGCCTGAATGGCACAGTTAATTGTGATATTTTGATTGTTGCTCTAGGAGAAAACATGTTAAAATATTAAATTCACATAAATTACACAATGTAGATTAACTTTGGAGTACATTTACCAAGAAGAAGAAAATCCTCTGATCAACAGGAAATTTTTCGATCTAAATGTTTCATGTGATGGAAAGGAATAATTCTAGGCATATTTGTATGCATTTCTTTTCATAACTGATAAGTGTAGGCTTAGAGCACCTCCATCAACTTTCATATGGAATTGTAAATCCGCGCTAACTTCCGACGTGGCAATTTCATTTTATCAATCAGCGATGCACAGAGAATAAGAAATATGTACGCTTTCATATTTTGCAAGCTTACATTTGACTTTCATTTCGCTGATATCGCGCGGAGAATAGATCAAAATGAACAGAACCGCTCTTCCTCTCCCCCCTTCTTTTACTCCTTCCTCACTAGGGGTGCAAACGGATCGGATACGGATCGGATAGTGCTCAACCCATATCTGTATCCGTATTTTTTTTTCAGATACGGATACGGATCGGATAGTAATCGGATACGGATACAGATCGGATATTAAACGGATACAGATACGGATCGGATATTTTCAGATACGAATACAGATACGGATATAATTCGGATTTCTAATTCAAAATATATATCTAATTAACTTGTTACACCATTACAAAATATATATCTTATTAACTAAAATTCACCAACATAACTATAACTTTAATTAAAAATACTAACACAAAAGATATTCTAATACAAAAGATAAATAGACACAAAAAAATTCTCTCAAATCTTAACATATCCGGATGGAATATGCTAGTATGCTATGCATAGCATAGAACCCCTCCATGCAACAGCGCGGATTTTGAGTTTTTAAAATCCTAATGGTCGATCCGAACCATTCATCTTGTTCTTCATATTAATATGTGTTTGGAGACCAAATTTTACATTTTTTGAAATTTTTTTACTATTTCTTTAGATTTATTGAAAATCGCTGTTTTTTTATGGTCCAGATTTGATGAAAACAGCGATTTTCAATAAATTTAAAGAAATAGTAAAAAAATTCCAAAAAATATAAAATTTGGTCTCCAAACACATATTAATATGGAGAACAAGATGAACGGTTCAGATCGACCATTAGGATTTTGAAAACTCGAAATCCAAGCCATTGCATGGAGGGGTTCTATGCTATGCATATTCCTATCCGGATATCCGAAAAATTAAAATATCCGGATCCGGATAATTATCCGTATCCGTATCCGTATCCGATACCAAAACTTAATCCGTATCCCTATCTGAATCCGCATAAAAAAATCCGTATCCGTATCCGAATCCGCATAAAAAAAATCCGTATCCGTATCCGAATATCCGAATCCGCAAAAATTCGGATACGGATTCGGATTCGGACTGGTAATATCCGATCCGTTTGCACCCCTATTCCTCACCCCCCTTCAATTGAAACGCATGAAGAAGAAAGAAAGTATCAACGAAAAAAGAAAAGAAATTGCTGACGTGGCAGTCAAAGTGAAACTAAATCTAATTTCATGGATGTATTGTCGCTGAAATTAAAATCAATTGAAATTTCAATTATGCAGTTTGCAATTGCAAACACTTGCACCGATGGAGATGTCTATAAACTAATAAACTATCATGCAATATATCTAAACTAGAGTTATTTTTCGAACTTCTCTTTCAAGAAAAAATATTTACTGAAAAAAAGACAATTTTTAAAAGGAAATAATTCTGTAAAATTAATTTTTATCCGGTATATTTTTCTAGAGAGATTTTTATTTGGTATAGTGTGGACATGAAGAAATTATTTAAAATAATAATGACATGTATAATGATAAATGATAGGATTAGCCGCACGGTATGTATGCTGAGGACTATAAATGAGCTGGATGTTATAATATACCTTAGGTATATCAAATTCATATCTCATGTGAACGAAGAGACAAGCAAATTGAATGATTAAGAAGACTTAAATATTTCTATAAGATATTGGAATGGTTTAAAGCAAATATATTTTGCGTGGTAGTGCTTCCATATGGATATCCCAAAAATAATCTTCCAATTTTTTTTTTTTATAAAAGGCTCTGTAGAAGCCCGTTTCATTTAATTAAATTTCTAGGTCAAACAATTGTTTCTGAATTATTAACTTTTCATGCATAATTCATAAAATTACTAATTGTTTCTAGGTCAAACAATTTATAGGCGTAATTAAATACATTTTAAACATTACTAAATGTTTCTGAATTATTTACCAAATTTTATTTTATTTCTACAAATGATTGAAACTTTAATATTTCTCCTCTTATTAAAAAGCTTAATGTCTAGATTCTGCAAGGATTCTGATCTACTGTTTTTTTTTTCGGAATGATGCTCAGCCGCTGCATATGATCCCAGTGCCCGTAGACTGCGCGCCGCACCCGTTGATCGCGCCTTTGAACCACGCACGGCACCTGCGGACTGAGCCTGTGTACCGCGCACCATTTTTCTTTTTTTTTCTACTGAAGGCAGAATTCAAACCCAGTTGGATTCTATTGATGCCAAAATTCTTACCACTACACTAGATTTCACATGTGTTATATTGTAGATAAATATAACATTTAACTATTTTTCTCTACAAATTTAATTTAAATTATCTCTCATTCTTATTAAGAAGCTTAATGTTTTCTACTACATAATTTGCTTCCGTTGCTATGCACGGGCACGATTACTAGTATATACCTTATATATATTACAGGAAACAATTTATTTTCACAAAATGTTTCAACCGAAGCTATTTGATGAACCAAAATTTTTTTAGTTACCACCTTAATATTTTAAAATTCTAACCTTATCATTAATTTTTGCAAAAATAAAAAGTCAACATGATCGTCAGACCAATATACGCACCAATTTGGAACTATGCACAGATTGGTTTGGTGAACCTATTTGGTTTACAGATTGGCCCGATGCACCAAATTTTTATCAATTATATACTAATTCCTGTTAATTATAAAAGGAATGAAATCACTCATGCTGGGCATGTGTGTAGAGAGAGATGAACTACGGTGCTTCATGAAATAAAACAACACATTCATTTGTGATTTCAAAGTTAAAAAATGTTAATCCGAACCGTTCAAGCTAAACTTTATATTAAATTGTGCTTGAGATCAAATTTGACATTTTTTGAGTTACAACAAGTTACAACAAGCTTTTTTTTTTTTAATTTTGAAAGTCCATATCGTCGATCCAAACCGTTAGATATTATCTCTACAATAAAATGTGCTTGGAGACCAAATTTTATATTTTTTGGAATTTTTTTACTATTTATTAAGATGAGTACAAAATTCAATGGTCTGAATTTGACTAGTTTTTGGTCCCATCTTAATAAATAGTAAAAAATTTCCAAAAAATGTAAAATTTGGTCTCCAAGCACACTTTATTGTAGAGATCATATCTAACGGTTTGGATCGACGATTTGGACTTTCAAAATTAAAAAAAAAAAACTTGTTGTAACTTGTTGTAACTCAAAAAATGTTGTAACTTGATCCCTCCTCTTTTAAATATATATATTACTAGTTTTTTTTATATTTTTCAAATCACTGATTTTTTGTCACAATTTTCTAAAAAAAAAGATTTTAAAAAATTCTTAAAAAATATAGTAACAAATATAGTAAAAAAAATTAAAATTGTAAAATTTAACCTTCAAACATATTTTAATATATCATTCTGAATGATTCAGATAATCTTTTTAATTTTAAAATTAAAGATATAAACATGAAGCTACTTTTGAAGCACTGTAGTACAATTCTCTCTGTGTATATGCTAATTTCCCGAAATTTTTATTAATAGAAAATATATTAATTAAATATCGAGATTAGAGAATGCTTTTGCGTTTTTTCGAGATATAGGGAAAACGTGATGGTTAATCACGTCCTCTGGCTGTTATAGACTATCACGGCCAGGTTTAGTACTAATCACCGCACTTCTTTAAAAAAAAAAATTCCTAGCCGTGATTATCAATCACGGCCAGACATGCCATATTAAAATGGACAAACTCAGATCTCATTCTACACGGTCAAATATTGCACTGGATTTGAATTTTGGCCATAATTGATAATCACGGCCAGGAACTTTTTTTTTTTTTTAGAAGTGCGGTGATTAGTGTTAAATCTGGCCGTGATAGTCCATAACGGCCAAAGGACGTAATTAACCATCACGTTTTCCCTATATCTTGAAAAAACACAAAAGCATTCTTCATTTTGAATATTTATTTAATTAATTTCCTACTAATAAAAATTTCGGTGCTAATTCATGTTAAAGCATAGTTGCATTTGTTCACCAAAACCAACTAAAACCAATCAAAACATGCCACATAGGTCAAATTCGGTCAATACATTGATAAAGCTTGCATTTCTACTTATGCAAAGTCCTAAACCAATCTGTGCATAAGTGTTGTAAAAAACAGTTTTAATGGCCGTTTAATCATTAACGGTGGCCAAACCATTACGATTAATATTTAACGGATACCTGTTTGCAGATGGAAACAATTGATCGGCCGTTTTTTTATTAATCTGTTGTTTTACTGTTTAATCATCCATTTATTCTTGTTTATTTCGTTTATTCCATTTTAATCCAACGAATATTTAATTTCACATTGATTTTTTTCTATGATAGTGTGTGATAACAAGTTTTATAAATTATTTATTATAGTTTTATTTGTGCTTGAACATACATCCAATATTTTTTATATATGTTTTTTCTTCTTACTTACTTCGAAATTGATTATTTCTTATGTTATTTATATACCATATATTTTTTTAATTACTTAGTAATGTAATTTTTTCAATTAGTACGACATGTTCATTTATGAAAATAAGTTGTTATTAAAAATTAAATTTAGTGATTTTATGTTGGAATGTTTTATTTCTTTTAAATAATATGTTACTAGTATTTGAAAAGACTTAATTCTTGAATTTATTTTTCATTAAATAAATGTGCTACTTGCACATGTAAATTACTTATACATTAAGAAAAAATAAACATAGTGTCATGTTATAATAAATAAAACTAAGTTAAATTTAGTTAATTTAATAAACTTAATGAGTTAAATAAATTATTTTTAATAGATTATGATATATATATATATATATACACACACACACACACTAGTATCGTACCCGTGCGTTGCGACGGGGACATATTATAAAAGAGAAAACACATTTTTATCTTGAACCATGATCTCTAACAATAATTTACCGATGATTATGTATTTTTTAAGTATCAATGATATCAAAAATGGGTTAAGGAAATAATAGGGAAAAGCATTTTTTTTCAGAATAAATTGAGAAGTGTCACAAGGCTTGCAATTTAAAGACATTATAAATGAAAAAAAAAAAAGCGGAGCTTGCAATTTGAACAGGATTTGAAACCCTAATCTGTAAGGAACATCATTAAAAGCCCTTGTACCAATATGTTAGGTTTAATAAATAATGAATGAATGTTCTGGCATAATGCCATTTTCTGGTACTGTATGGTAGATGTTAGGTTTAATAGGACAAAACATTGATTTCATTTATTTATTTAATTATTTTTTGTGAAAGATTTAACATTAAATTTGAAGATAAGAGTAAAGCTGCCAACAGTTTTGCATCATTACCACATGCTTTGCCAATCTTGGATAGATTCCTAGGTCACCAAAATATACCTAGGTTGAATTTCTTTCACTAAACTCCCGGTCATTAGTCTATTCCTTGGGGCCATCAAATGGCATAAGCATGTCCCTCTATTTTTATTTTTCCTCTCTCCCGATTCTCCACTTCGCCAATCCCATGTCTCTTCTTAAATAAACATTGAAGTACAAATTAAGAAAGACAAAAGAAGAGATAATGGAGAAGTCAAGGACTAAGGAGGGATGGAATTGTTTCCTTTCAAAATTCCATACTCTATTTATTTATTGGGTACATTTCATGTATACCCCTAAGAAATCTCAAAATTCCCCCCTTTAGAATTAATAATATCATATTTACCCTTCTATATATTTAAAAAAAAATTACAAATTTACCCAATTTATTGACTTTACTTTTAGAATCTTTTAGAATCTTTTACATGAGACAGACACAATAATCTAAATGGAACAAATATCTCAGAAACAAAATTTATCGACCTAATCTGATAATTGGGACAGTTTATGACCGAAATACAATCTAGACTTCTAATTTTTTTCCCTGCAAAGTCAACCACCTAAATGCAACCAACTAACAGTAATGTCTTCAAGCAAATAAGATCTTACCAAAGCACCAAACCAAAATCCAATTAAGTTCAGCTTGATTGATCATACCATGACTGGGAGTGAGTTAACATAACAATCTGATCTGACCTGTCGATACAGCAACCTAAAAAGCAAATCTGCCAGGTTGAACACAACATAACTGAATCCTAAGTGCCAGATGAAACAAAACCTAGGTTAGACATGAAACTAAGAACCCGAGATTCAAAATTGATCCAAGTACAAAATGACCTTAATTCGATATGCATTGAGCCAATAACCCGTGACAAAAATATATGATCTGATCCAAATGGCCATCTATAAAAATTTCAAGGATCAGTAAAGCTTAAATTTTTCACTTTTAATTAAAACTTAAAATGCTGAAGTATTTGGTGTAAAGATGAAATTATCTTCGCTTTTTTTTTTCATAAAACTTTGCAGGACTAAAGAAACTACAGAATCAGATTATGCTCATATCCAACTATCTTTATGAAAACAAAATTCTCTCCAATTACATTCGTGGCAGAAAACAAAGATTTTGAACTAACCAAAATATACATTGGCAAATATACTCTCGGAGGGTAGACTTGCGAAATTTTCACCAGTGAAATCATGTATTACTGTAATTAAGGGATTGAACAGTTAATATTGCAGAATTCAAAAGAAACTCCAAGGTGCAATAATTAGAATGAAAGGCAAAAGAACTGTACATCTTAATACCTCATAGAAAAAAGCTATATAATTCGACAGATGCGCGTATCAACAACAGCCAGTTTTGAAGATTCAGAGAAATCTAGTGCTTCGGCTAAAGTTAACCTGCAGTTTCTCCACACAGACTCAGCCCATCTCTTCATTTTCTCCCCTTCTTCTTTCCTGTTTTGTTGTATCAGTAGTAACTCAGCATATCCCCTTGTATATATCCATCATCAATAAATCATGTCCTGGTCAAAATCTCCAAAATGATTGAAGTTTTTCTATTTGGAATTTGTCTTTAGGCCTAATTCCTATGCTGCTTCTTTACCAATAATATATTAGTCAAGGAATGAGATAGTATTGGTACAGAACTATAAATTAAAAAGAAAAATTGTAGTTCAATGGAGTAGAACCTCTGGCAAGGGCGACTATGTGCCTTTTATCCCCGGCACATCATTAGCTAGAAAAAACAGGGCCTTAAAGTTAATTCAACTAAATAAAATATGCTAGAGAGATGAGTTGTTTTCGATAGATCTTCTTTTAAAGATACATTCACATATTTCTATAAATAAATACCTTCAGAATTTAGGTCCGGAGCTTTTAAAAGGTCGAGGGCCCTCCTGTACAACCCCTGTCAGACATAAGTTTATTATTTTTGTAACTGACTGTACATATTTTTAATATGAAAATATGAGATTATGTATCTAACCTCTTGGACTAAGATAGAGCTAGAACCTTCCAATCTAGCTCTTTCTTTAAACATCTTAGCTATACATGTCAGCACAACCCCAACTTTTAGATGACTTGGAACCTGAAAAGAGTAAATCATAATTCCATAATCACATAATATCTGCTTTACAAATGTCAGAAAATTGGAAAACAAATAAGAAGGAAGATAAACAAACCAAAATGGGCTTCAGTTCTTGTCAGTGCCTTCGTCAGCAGTTCTTCTGCTTCATTAGTTTTTCTGATAAAAATATTAAGTATATGACAAGGTTTCACCTATAAAAAGGAAAGTATTAGTATTAAGTCATTATCCGACCTATTGCACAAAGTAAAAATAATTTCACGCTAAAGATGTCAGTTGGCAAAAGATCACGTCATTGAACTCTGTTAATAGGCTTCTGTACCAATAAATGTCAACCAATATTATTTGTTGTCGGTATAATAACGAAAGTCCACATCTTTAGAAAGATGGAAAATAATTGTTGTTTAGTATTGCAATCACTGAGTGGCACGTGTATTATATTGTTTTATTTCTTCCTTAGAAATGCTAGGGTTGAGACATTACAACAAGTTGGTACCTTGAACTACTGTCCTTACCAGTGAGTCTGAGGCGAGAGAGACCAAGAGAGATGGTGCTAGGTCGGGGTCTAAGGCGAGAGAGCGAGAGACCAAGAGAGATGGTGTCAGAGGGGGGAAGAGCCGCGGAGGTAGAGAAACGCTATTTAGGGAGCCGCAGATGGAGGTGAGAGAGGCGACCGAGGCAGAGAGAAGTTTTAGGGTTTTAACTTTTTAGAGAGAATGGAGGAGATGGATCTGTGGGAAGGAGTCGCGACAGAGAAAAATTGGGAAAATGAAGTGGTGTGGGGAAGGAAAAAAGAGAGAGAGTTTCGCGACAACAACTGAGATTGAGTCCGTGTGGCGATACATGTGGCGGATACAATTTTAATCAATTTTGAACTTCTACACATATAAAAGATGTATTTAATCAAAGAAAGGTAGATTTTTTTTTAGATGACTCAGATTCAAATCCGAATTCTATTGGAGAAATCCCAGCCACACAACTTTCTGTCATTCAAAGTAATTTAAGGTGCATAATATAGATGAGATGAGATATATATGAATGTAATAAAAACTTTAAATTGTCTGCATAATTCCGATTAATCGGCCGCATATCGATTAATCGCTTGGCGGTACTATGTCCGTCCAACGACTGCATACCTTTGTTTATAACACTAGTGTGCATGATCTCAAGTGGTGCATATATTGAAAAAAAATTTAGAAATCATAAATAAAAAATAAATTTTACCAAACCAACTTGATTGCTTTATTTTTTTACAAAAAATCATAAGAACCGAGATGCCATTTCGGTCCCTTTTTTTCTTTTTTGGGGACTGGATTGTCATTTCAGTCCCAGTCTTCTTCATGGATTTCGAGAAAAATAAATATGTTGATAAATTGTGAAACTACCTGGGGGACCGAATTGTCATTTCGGTCATAAAAAAGAAATCAGAACCGAAATGGCATTTCAGTTCTTATGGTTTTTGTAAAAAAAAAAGAGTAATCATGTTGGTTTCATTAAAAATCTTTTTTTTTTAAATTATGGTTTATAAAAAAAATTTGCGCAGATTGGTCTAGCGGTAGGGGTGTAAACGGAGCGGATAATGTTGGCCCCAAAAGCACTTTGAGGGGGGTGAATAGAGTCTTTTTAAATTTTTAATCGAAATTATAAAGTTCGAGTGAGCTGTAAAGTTATTCTTGACAGAAACTTAGAATAACTTTGTTCTAAACTAAAATATAAAATAAATACAGTAAATAGTAGAGTTTAAAGACACTTGATATGAGAGTTGTTTACGAAGTTCGGCACTAACACCTACATCTCCGGGACCAGCGATTTTCGAAATGGAACGTCTTTCTTTACCCAATGAGAAATGATTACAAAATGGAACCTATGAGCCCTTACCATCTTTTGGGAAGTCACACAGTCCAAACATGAGCACTAAAGGCTCAAAGGAAGACAATTCAATTCACGAGGACAAGGCTCGAAGTAGTAATTGATTTGATCATGCCGGATCACTCTAGGAGTTGTTGAATTGATTGAATAAGTTTGAGATTGATTATGAGTATTGAAGTTGAAGTGCACAAACAATAATGACTTTCTTTAGATCTGTTAAATATGAAATATTGAAAATGGGGGCAGCTAGAGTGTCAATCAAAACCTTAATATAGCTTCTATTTATAGAGAGCTGATAGAAAGGAAGTATTTGGTGTTGACCGTTGCAACGATACATGGACCGTTACAACAGTAGGTTAGTTTGAAATGGTTTAGATTGGAACAGTAAAGGACCGTTATAATGGTCTTCATAACGGGAGTCTCTGTCTCGCCTTTCGGCTGGAGCCGCTTGATATCGATTTATTTCAGCGCATTCATTTCTGCGGATTTATTTATTCCATTGCAATGGTTCCTGGACCGTTGCCACAGTATGTCTCACTTAGGTCAGTCTCAAGCTTATTTTACCAATTTTACATATTGATTGTCCTTAATCTTGAGTTAATACTTTTGCTATCCAATATGTTGTGTTTCATGACTACATCCTCGATGTTATATTACAATTCATTAATTCATTCTTGATGTGTAATTATTGAATCTTCAGTTGTCATAAACCTGCACAATATCTCAAGAAGAAAAATTGTAAAATGCAATTATGTATGTTTTGCAAATCTAGTCAAACGAGTAAGTCGAGGGCTCCAAAAGCCAACAGATAATGCTAATACCATATCAGTATCTATTTTTCAATGAGCGAATACGGATACAAATATAGATAGTAAATGGATATCAAAGTTTAAAACCATATCCGCCTTAAATGGATACGGATACGGAGTGGATAATCAACGGATATAGATTCAAATACGGATACGACACGAATAATTGTCGGATAGTTGAGTTATGCACTTTAAGATAGAAAAAAAGTGACTTGTTGTTGCCTTAAAATAATGACTAAAACCAATTTGGCGGAGACTAAAAACATACTACATTCACAGACTAAAGTCTTGAATGGAAAATGATGAAGAATGAAAAAATGGAGGTAAAAAAGAAGGAGGTTGCGTTATTGTAGCACCTCACCGGCAAAAAGCGATTAAATTGAAAATCATATCGTATTATCATTAAGACCATAACCAAAACTGATATGAATATGGGATAATATATAACAACTTCTATCCGGAGCAGTAAAGTTAAAGTTGGTTGGGAGTAATTTTAGATCTAAATAATTACAGATACAGATATGAATATTTACCTTTATGAAATTATATGTATCTGTATCTGTCATTTTTTCACCATATACAAAAATTATCTATATATGTATCCTTTTATTTAGAATTCAGATAATCTCCGTATAAAGAGCGGATTATCCGTTTCCGTTTACATCCCTATCTAGCGGTCGTGCTAATTTTTTAATTTTTAGGAAATAGACGGTAATGTGAGAATTTTTAAATATCGGTATCTGAAAATTTTCGGTTGATGAATTGTGAAAAAAAAAAATCGTCCGATAACCTCCGCAAAATATGGAATTCGTATCCTCTGAGATATCTCAAACTTTGAGTGACTTTAGGGAAAATCCCAACCGTTTAAATACGTTCTACACAAATCACAAAGCATACCCCTATATTACTCCCAAATAGGCACCGGACACGTCGGTCACGCAAAAGTTGAGATATCTCAGAAGATACGCACTCCAAAATATGGGCCCACTTGCCGGAATCCATACCCTCTGAGATATCTCAAACTTTGCGTGACTTAATCCTTACCGTTCGTACAATCCAATGGGCCAAAATCAATTACCTTTTCCACTCACTGACCAAAAAATAAGTATCCTGACCGGCTAGTTGCTTTATCTCTTGGCTTCACGCCAAAAAAAAACCTTCGCCAAAAACATATATGCTCTCCCGCTAAAGAGAAGTACGGAGCAGCACGAACTCCCTTCTTCCTCTTCGCAGGCCCCTTTCATCCATGGTCGAACGAAAGTACGTTCATTTCCTCTAATGTGACAACAACTACTTTATGCATACTACATTTCACTAATAAATCTAATAAATCTAATTTATCTTTCTTTTTCTATTTTTTTCATGCATCCAAAAAAAAAATCAAAATCGAGAGTTAGAAATTGTGTACAGTGAGGTTAGAAATGAGATCTGTTCTAAATGGGTTAGAAATTTACTTTTGATTTTTTTGGAAATTGAGGTATGTTTCACCCAACTTCTTAGAAATTGAGTATATGTTCCACCAGGGACTAAACTTGTAATGTTTACACTATTTTTTTTTTTGAAAAACCGAATAGCAGCTATCAGGTAAAGTACCAAAATAGAAAAACACAACTACAACCAATTACAACATATAGTAAAATTTAACAAAATTTCTGCCATAGCCATGCTTCCTTCAAGGCTCGTTCAGCGATCATTGTTGGAGGCAAACATTTCATTTGAAATAGCTTGTTGTTTCTCTCTTTCCAAATATGCCAGCAAGTTGAGAAAAACATAACTCCCCATTTCTTCCTCGGTAAATTGAGTCGACACTGCTTATATGATTTGATTATAGTTTGTTGAATAGACTCTCCCCTGCAGAGAATACTAAATCCCAAATGAAGTGTTAATCTATTCCAACATAAAATTGCATAATCACATTCGAATAGAAGATGAGAAGCAGTTTCTAGTGAGCACCTTTGACACAGAACACAATTTGGATCACAGTCAAGGCCTCTTTCCATCAAGACATCCCGAGCTAATAACCTCTCCTGTATGGTCAAATATGCGAATATTTTAACAGTAGGTGGTACTTTCAAATACCATGTGAATTGAGTGGCTGCTCTTGTTCTGCCGGCTGTTGTTATAACCTCATAAAACGAGCTAGCTGAGTACAACTTATTGGGAGTCAGGTTCCACTGTATTCGGTCTTCTGTACTAGTCTACAATCGCTAGAGAAAAGGTAAACCTCTGCTGATTGCCAACTCTAGAGACCAATTGCGATTCTCTTGTAATGGTGCTATTTGGGATGCCATAGTCGGTACAGAGGTCAAAAAGGGGGTCAAAAAAGGAACCCATATAATAAATTAGAATCGCACTCAAAACGGCATTCATAAGAACTAATCGGCCTCCTCTTGAAATCAGTCTAGATTTCCAACCCTCAAGTTTTGACTCCAGTCTTTCAATTAAAGGCATAAAAGCCACACTTCTTGGCCGGTTAATGGTTAAAGGGAGACCCAAGTAAGTTATTGGAAAGTCCGTTAAGGAACAGCCTAGTATGGCCGAACATGTTGCTATGTCTTCTGAAGTTAGGTTGATCGGTATCCAGGAACTTTTATGGAAGTTGATTTCAAGGCCCGAAACTGCAGTGAAAAGGCGAAGTATGATTTTTAGAGATACCAAGGTAGTGGTAGACGTGTCGGCAATTAGCACCGTATCATCGGCATATTGGTGCATGAGCACTGCTTGCCGCAATTTAGAAGAAATCCTGCCATGAATTGAGCCATTGACCACCTGAATCATCTTTTGGAGAACATCTACGGCTAAATTAAACAACATAGGGGACAATGGGTCCCCTTGGCGCAACCCCTTCCGATGAGAGAAGAATTATGTCTCTCCGCCGTTCATAATGATTCTTGAAGATGATGTGCATAAAATTGCCTCTATCCAGGTAATCCATCTTGCAGGAAAGCCTCTTGCCATCATTACACGTTTTAAGAAACTCCAGTTTACCGAATCGAAGGCCTTTGCAAAATCCAACTTAACAAAGCAAGCCGATTTGCCACTCTTTGAGATGTGATGCAGAATCTCTCTTGTAGAGTTAAAATTTTATGTGATTTGCCTACCTCGAATAAAAGCTGTTTGAGATGGCGAAATCAAGGCTGGAAGATAATCCCTTAGTCGGTTTGCTAGGATTTTGGAAATTAGTTTCGGCACAGCATTCATAACGCTAATCGGTCTAAAATCACCGACCTGCTTAGGCTCATCTTTCTTGGGAATCATAATGATATTGGCCTGATTAATAAGCGTGAGGTCAATGTTATGTTCAAAAAAGGCTAGAACAATCTGAGTTATATCAGACTTAACAATTGGCCAATGAATCTGTAAAAATTCATTAACAATTCTGTCGGGTCCAGATGCCTTTTGTTTGGCCAATTGCCGCACTGCTATTTCGATTTCCAGACCCGTAATTGGCTCTTGCAAGCAAGATAGGTCCGGGTTTAGTGGGTATAGAACTTGAGGGTTGAAAAGAATAACCTCATTAGTCACTCCTAATAAAGATTCCATGTGATTCTTGAAGGCATCCCTGATTTGAACTTCATCTGTTAAAAGTTGTTCATTAACCTGTAAGGAAGATACCTTATTTCTTTTGTGTCTAGCCGATGCAAAGGCATGAAAGAATCGGGTATTTTTATCGCCCACCCGTAACCATCTACATCTAGATCTGTGATGCCACCGTGACTCTATTATAGAGGATAAGTGATACGCCCGTTCTTTAGCCATAATTCTGAATCGGCGTTCATGGTTCGCCAAAATTCTATGCTCTTCAATTTGATCAAATAATAGAACTGTGTTATTGCAAAAAGTAAGTTGCTTTTCAATTTCAGAGAAGTTGGTGCAGTGCCAGTGGCGCAATTTCTCATGAACTTGCTTACATTTTTGTAGATAGGATGTTAGAGCACTAAGTGCAATTGGGTAGGAACCATTTTCCCAAGTGTTTCGAATAATTGAGGCGGCCTCTGGATTTGACATCCAAAACAGCTCCATTCTAAATTTCTTTGGCGGGTTCGGTTCATTAGAACAGCTCAAGAGAAGTGGTGTGTGATCCGAAACTACATTAGGTAAGGCTTTCAAAGAAACAATGGTAAACTGCAAAGACAACTTAGGATCAATCAGAATCCGATCAATCCTTGAGTGGGATGGCTGAGGCCGGTTATTAGCCCATGTGTAGCGCTTATTTTGCAGAGGAACATCCAAGAGAGCAGTGTCTCGAATGAAGTCATTGAACATGGCCATGAGTCGGAAGTTGACATTGTTGCTTGAGCGATCGATCATCCATCTTACGAGGTTGAAATCACCACCTAGGATCCATGGATGTTGTATTAGTGATGCTATGCTACAAAGCTCACCAATGAATTGTTGTTTAAATTCATCAGTGGAAGGCGCGTAGACATTGGTCACTACAAAAAAAACCCCTGTGCTGCTCTGCTTGAGTAGAACAGAACATGAGTGCCTTGTAGCCCATGAATTCAACAATTGGTAAGCTCTGTTCCAAGCTATCAATATGCCTCCAGCCGAATTGTGGGCATGTACGGCAACAACATTTCTATCAAAGAAAGAAGGAAGAAGCCTCGAATAATAATTAAAACTTATATTATTTCATTTGGTTTCTTGTATCATGCATACATCACATCTAGAATTTCTCAACACATTCCGTACCACATCACATTTCTCTAAGTTCCCCAATCCCCTACAATTCTAAGAGAGGATTTTAAATTTTTTAAGTTTGTATAACATTAAAAATAGAGGACAGCTCAACTAAATGCAATAAAATTGCACTCAATCTTCCTCATTGGAAGACAACTCATCTTCAGGGTCCGGATCAAAACGTCCTATGTCTAGCTCGGGGTCAACATCAAGGGTCTTCTCTGAGCTTGCTGGGTTGTGTTGCAAAGCTTGAATTCGCCGCTGCTCATTATCCTTAGCAATGGCATCCTCTAAATCACTGTTTTGGAATCCGCAACCTGATGCAAGCTTTGCAATGTGGTCATAGTGCACCTCAACTTCATAGAACCCTTCCAGATTGAAAGATATCTGAGCTTGTTCCTTAATATTTTCCTTTCCAGCTGCCCGTTTCGGAGGTTTTGAGATCAGATGCAGAGCATTCTTTCTTTTTGGGCATTGGATTTCCTTTCCCTCCTTAATAACAATACTGTTGTTTGGGTTCGGCTTATGAACAGGCTTAGTCCATTTGTATTTTGATGCCAATGGGCCTTTTGTTGGGCCACACGGCAAGCCTTTTGGTTTGGAAAGAATTTTTTTTTTTTGGATCAAGGGCATGTGTCACAGGTGTCTCCTGAGATATGGAAACAGTACGATTCTCCGTGATCTGTGCACCTCTGATACATTTGGGAATATTTCCTTGCATGGAAGGCATGTTCCTTGGGATTTGATCTTTATTGCATTGATTGCCAAATGGCGCAGAAGATTCACCACACAGAAGGATTCTCTGTGGCTGTATCCTTTTCTTACCACCTGCTGACGGATCAGTATTGGGCTTGGAATTACCCACTATACTTTCCTTGAGAGAAGTATCAACCAAGACAGGTGAGAGAGTTTTAGTAGGCAAGTGTGGCACTGAGGTGTGAGAATTATTGTGGCCAGCCCTTCCGTGTGCATCACTTACTCGGGGCAAAGGTCTAATGTTTGGATCTGTTACACCAAGGACTGCATGAGATTGTGTATTAAAATTCGACGACAATTGAGATACTGATTGCTGAATGTGAGGAGTAGTAATTAGATGCTAATTTTGAGGCTAACTCTCAAGTTGAGGATCCAGTGTGGCCGCCACCTGTGTAGGGAACTCTGAACTTGGCATCGCAATCTCCTCCATTGTAGCAAACCGCCGTAGCTCAGGTGGGAGTGAGTCGGCCGTGCGACCCCGACACATTTCTCGTAGAACTTGAGTGCTCATAGGAATGAGTTCTTGGTCATCTAGCACAGGACCCTCCTCGGATGAAGTGGAAGAAGGAGGTGGTGGTATTGGGCGCCGGTAAAGCTTCGACTGCTTGGGCATTTCATCAGAAGTGTAGATAGGTGCTCTATGCCATGATTCAACATAAACTTGGAGATAATGCATCATTCCCCCAATATGAACCACCAATTGTGGGGGAACCAATGTTAAATCATCCACTCCAACAGCAACCAACCATGAGGCTATGGAAGACGGGTTATCCGGTTCAACCGAGCCCAGCAAGACTCCAAACCTCGCTACAGCTTATCGGACGTATTTATCACGCCAAAGATGAGGAGGAAGGCCAACAAGTCTAAGCAAGACCTTGTAGGCAGGGATGCTGATAGGCATCTTGTAATGGAGTCCACTGTTGAAAAGTGATACCCTCATCCCACAATTCTTGAGGGGTTGCATTGATGAAGGTGTCCGGATGGAGGCCCTCTGGCAACACGATGAGGAACCTAGAGCCGCTCATCTGAGATATGCTAATCTCCTCCATGGTGACCAATTTGGTGCGACATGCAAAGGTGGCAGCATTGTCCACACTTAGTTCCCATTGATAGCCATTAGTGTGCATAACTACGGCTTGCCGAAGTCTATCTAGCTCGGCGAAATACTCTTGATCTCTTTCAATAAAACAGTGCAGACTTAACGGCCTTTCACTAGGCATTTCAGGCGCTCTATATGGGTAAGAGCCTTGGAACAACACCTCAAAATCTGGTTCACATTTCATCAGAACTGGCACCTGTACCGGTTTGACTGGTGGTGGAGGAGCCACTATGTCTTGCTTACAGGCCGATCCAATGTGCCCATAAGACCAACAACGTCCACAACATTTAGGGTTTCTACACTTGGCTGCTGCGTGACCCGTCCGACAACACCGGAAACATCTACCTTTCCATTCCGAAAAAGTATGAGATGGAGGAAAGCGTAATCTCGAGGGGCTGTGGGGAGAGACATAATAAATGGTGGAGGCAGAGGATATGGGAGAAGAAGGTTGAGAAGGTTGTGGCTTGGTGATGGGTCTAGTTTGGTTAGGTTTCGGTGGCTGTGGAGGAAAACGGGCAACTTGGGCATAAGTCTTAGAGTAGGGTATGTAGGGTTTAACCACCGGTGGAGAGGGAGAGGAGTGCCGCCAGTTTGCCGGGTAAGGGCGCTTGCGTCGCACCTCTTGCCAGCCGCCGCCGTCAAGTTGGTCATTGCCTAGGATCGCCTTTCCTGTCGCCATCCACTTCGCCTCGCCTTTTTCGCCTCGCCGTCAACTTGGCCTTTTTCGCCGTCTAATGTTTACACTAAAAAGGGTTAAAAAAAAAAATTACACTAAAAAGGGTAAAAATATGGTATCCAAACTCTGTTGGAATCAATGCATGGAAACTTGTACTATATAAACCATACGTAGATAAATATGTCCATATAAAAAAAATTCTCTGCGAATCAAATACCTTTGGAGGTTTCGACAATTGGATCCTCAATTTTGCAATCTTTGCCTTCAATTGACCAGATGGTACTCTGTTGTAATTTGCAATCTTCTGCAATCTCTGCGAAGGAGAGGGATAAGCAGGGGCAGGAAATGGTGAGAGAAGGGGGCCGGTGGAGGCGATTAGGGTTTTCGCCTTTCATGCAAGAGAGGGAGAGAATCGGAGCAGGAGGAGATCGGGCAGAGATGAGCAACAAGAGAGAGAGGCGGAGGAGGGGATGAACACGACAGAACGAGAGAGAAGAAGGGTTTAGTTGACGGAGGAAAAGAAAAGTCGGTCATTTTGGGCAGCGCTATTAAAGTGAAAACGATTCTGGCCCGTTGAATTATACGAACGGTAAGGATTAAGTCACGCAAAGTTTGAGATATCTCAGAGGATACGGATTCCAGTTGCCGTGGGGTCTTATAGAATGTGGACCCGCTGCTTTTCATTCCTTGAAAACACGGAGCTACTCTCCAAATCAAATCCGTTTATTCTAATACGGACGGACCAGATCCTCAGTAATGATGATGTCTTATTGGAGTGTAAAATCCGGGCAATCTACAGAAATAGATTCAAACCGTAGGATTGGAATTGACGTCCTAAAATTCCCTGCTATATATCGTGCTATCCTCCCAATTCTGTACCGAAAGAGCATTTGCAAACCTCCAAGTCATCTCCACGAACTCTCCAAAATGCTTTTATTCATTCAGCGAATTAAAAATAAGCATTTATTTTTATTTTATTTTATTTTGTTACTTCACTGGATCTGAACTCCTCTTTCATCTCTCTCTCTCTCTTCCCCTCCATCATTTCCAATGTCTAAAACCTGAATTTTGAATGCACATTGGTAAGTCAATTGCAGAGGAACTGAGAGGGAGAAGGCCGTAAGCAGCTTCCCATATCGTGCAAATTCGCCATTCAAGGAGGCTATATACCTTGTGCCGTAGAGTCAATTGTGGCTTCTGATGCGGGAACTTCTAGCTGTTCAGATTAAATTGAGATCAAGAGGTACTAGTTAAGTATAGGCTTATTCCCGTATGTTTTCTTTTTGTTAACCTAAATACACATTTACATTTCTCGTACTTGATACGTGTTGGGATATAGGTCCACTAATTATCAACAATATGGCCCTTGCATTTAACAGTATTTAAGCTCAAAGTTTGAATAGAAAAAAAATTAACTAATTCTCTCTCCAATTTCACTTCTGCAGGTAAGGATTGATTTTCCAATTTATCTTTTTCTGAAACCCAAATGCACTCATTCACTACTCGTCACTAGTGATTGATGAAGCTTGAACAGAACTGAAATGGAGAACAATAACATCTATGCAAGTGTAGATAGACAAAAGCCAATTAGAACCAGTTTCGATTCAAAAATAAGTCTATCAGGTAGAAATGGCCCAAAAAACTCGAGTTCCTTTAGAAGACTTAATCATGGTCCAATCCGGCCTACTCGAAGGGAATTAAAGGGCTCGATTGGACAGATTCAACGATTCAGATCCAATCGATTGGTTCTCTGCCTGAGCATAATTGCTTTGTGGGGCTACATTGGATTTCATGTGCAATCCAAGTGGGCCCACAATGATAATGAAAAACCCAAATTCAGTGGTTTGAAGTACCAGTCTGGTAATTCTACTGTATCATTTTTTGAGGAGAAGGTTGCAAATGAGACAAGGGCAGTAATTTTGGAAGCTGAAGAGAAAAAGGTTGAGCCAAATGTGTCAAATGCAAAGCCCCATAGTTTTGAACTGGATTTGGATTCAAATGAGGTGAAGTTGAATAATATGCAGGTGAATAACATTGAAACTTTAGCAACTGTGGAGCAGGATGTTGAGTCGAATGTATCAGATTTGAACCTCCAAAAGAAGAAAAAGAAAACGACTGAGCATAAGTCAAGAAAAACTAAGAAGGCTGTAGATGAAAAAGATCCGAACAGTGAGTTCGAGGACGGTTTGGTGCCTAGAAAAAACACTTCATATGGGCTAATTGTGGGACCTTTTGCTCAGACTGAAGATACAATTTTGGAGTGGAATTCTGATAAAAGGAGAGGGACTTGTGATCGGGAGGGTGAGTTTGCACATATTGTTTTTTCCCGGTCGTTTGTTTTAGTGTTCCATGAGCTTTCCATGACAGGGGCACCTCTTTCTATGATGGAGTTGGCCAGTGAGCTTTTAAGTTGTGGGGCCAGAGTGTCGGTGGTTGTTGTTAATAGAAAAGGGGGTTTACTGACGGAGCTACAAAAGAGAGGGATTAAAGTGATAAAAGATCGGATGGAGGCTAGCTTTCTGGCAGCCATGAAAGCTGATGCAGTCATTGCCGGTTCAGCTGTTTGTTCTACATGGATTGGTTGGTATTTTTGCTGTTTATTTGACCACTTGTACTGAAAAGATCTTATTTTATGTTATTATTCTATTTTGTTCCCTTTTATCTGGTTCCAAAATGCAAACTGAGGCTGACATAAACCTTCTAAAAAAATTATCCTTTATAACAGGTATGCATTATGTAATGGTAATGACTAATGACTAGTATAGCATAAAACCTGACAAAAGAACCCTTGATCCTTTTTTGTAAGTAATATAGTCAATGATCCTATTAAAACACCTCATTTAGAATCATTACATAGGTTGAAATTCCAATTTAACTAATTCTGCTTACCTGATATTTTTGGATGGTGCAGAACAGTACCTGTCACATCACCCAACTAAGGCTGATCGAATTCTCTGGTGGATCATGGAGAACAGGCGTGAGTATTTTGATCGGTCAATGCATCTACTCGGCCGGGTCAAAACCCTAGCTTTCTTATCCGATTCACAATCCAAGAGGTGGCTCTCATGGTGTGAAGAAGAAAAAATTAAATTAAGTTCACAACCTATGTTGGTGCCTCTTTCAGTTAACGAAGAGCTAGCCTTTGCTGCAGGCATCCCTACCTCTCTTAACACGCCTCAATTCAGTGTGGAAAAAATGGGAGAAAAAATAAATTTTTTGAGAAATGAAGTGAGGGAAGAGATGGGATTGGGAGAAGATGATGTGTTGGTTATGTCTTTGAGTAGTGTAAATCCCGGTAAAGGCCAGCGGTTGCTTCTAGAAGCTGCTATTTTAATTCTTGGAGATAAGGTTAGCTTGAGAGATGAGCTAAACCGTTTATCTTTACTGAATGAATCAAACAAAACCGATTTAAGTAAAAATGCTACTTTACTTCAAAATCAAGGGTTAACCCTAGTTTCTCCTTTAAAAAATCAAACAAGTGAGGCCATTGAGCCAAAAAATGGAACTAAACTTCAAGAGAAGGATCTACTCCTAGTTACCAGTGAAACAAAAAGCAGGGACTTAGTTCAAGATAAAGAATTGAACTCCACCACTCTAAATCAAATAAATAATGAGATTTTGTCTAATATGACCATTGGTAATGCGGACATAGATACCAGCACTAGTGCGATTAAGGGAACAAGGAGGCAATTCAGGGGGCGTAAGCCTTTAAGGGGCTTGTTAGCTGAGAAACAAGATAATAAAGTACAAAATCTTAGGATTTTAATTGGTTCTCTTGGATCAAAGAGCAACAAAATACCTTACCTTAGGTTGATTTCAAGGTTAATAACTCAACACGCAAGCATGTCAAAGCTAGTCATGTGGACCCCGTCAACGACACACGTGTTATCACTGTATGCTGCAGCTGACATCTATGTAATGAATGCACAGGTGAGTTTGTACAGACTTGGTTATTTTAGCAATGTGTAAGTATTGATTCTTTTTATTTTCAATATTTATTTTCGTTTTTGAAATTAAACTACAGCTAAAAGATACTAGGTGGTTAAAGAGATGTGTCTACATTTTTATTCCTTTTCTTTTAGGGTTTAATTTATGGGTAATTTTTCATGCTGGTAGGGTATTGGAGAAACATTTGGGAGAGTAACAATTGAAGCTATGGCATTTGGCCTCCCGGTACATCTTCTCCTCTACATATTTTCTTAATTTCTGAAAACAAATTCCCTATATGTAGTTCCTGCTTCTCAAGTTTATGTAGCTCACAAATGGTGCCAAAAAAATGTCTTAATTTTATACAGTAATAGCAGTGCCTAAAGATTCTCACTAAATCCTTCTTTATGTCCTTTTTTTGTTAAATAATTGTTGTCATTTGTTTGCAGGTGTTAGGAACAGATGCAGGAGGCACGAAAGAAATTGTCGAAGATGGAGTAACAGGCCTTCTTCACCCAGTTGGGAGGAATGGAACAAAAACCCTAGCTGAGAATATGCTCTTTCTACTTAGAAATCCAAATTTGAGAGTGAAGATGGGAGAAAAGGGGCGGGAACTTGTAATTAACAAGTACCTCAAGAGCAATACATACAATAAACTTGCACATGTACTTGCCGAATGCATGAAATCATAGTAACAAGCCCAAAATTCACCATATATTTTCCTTTTATTTTACCCCCTTTTTTTATTTGATTAAGTTTTTCTCAGTTTTATTTTTACAAGATAGCAGCTAAGGTTGCTTACTGATTTTTGTAGACTATTATTGAATTTTTTTTGTCAGTTTTCTTATTAGGTTAGCCTTTTTTAAGATTTGAGGAACCACATAGAATTATATAAAATTTTATCAAATTCCTTGTAGAAAGTTAATTATTCTTTTATTTTACTTGTAACTTGTCTCTTTACTCAAGTCACCAAAATGAGTTGGTAATTCGAAAAATAAAATGAATAATTAATATATGAGTTGGATTTGGGATCCGCATAATTCATTTTGAAAGCATATATGAAAAGGTGACAGTCTTTTCTGTGTTCGTTGTTAACTTTTGAATTTGTTAAATACACATCAAACCAATCTATATTGATGAAATTAATTTATCTAGGTTATATATTACAAATCTACAAGAGAAAGATTACAAGGTGCCTAAGGAAATCAGATCGAGAGAGGATGAAGTCTTCAATTAAGCAGGAGGAAGAACAAATGTGGACACAAGGAACTAATTACACTTTTTATTCACATAATTTTGTAATTAATACATTATACCATTCATTTGCTGTTAACTGACATGATAAGGAGCTTGACTGTTTCATTTAATCAATACTTAATTTGCTAAAATTGTGCAATTGTAAGAACCTATTATGTATAAATTAAGAAGTGTTGAATTGTAAACCTTGACTGCACAAATGGAATAATCCAAAAGACCCACATTCATTAGCTCACTTTTTTCAGATGCATTATATTATGTATAAATTACATCCAAAGCGTTGAATTCAAATTTAAAACTCAGTTTAGCACAATTTTCAGTGTTACCGAGTTACGTGGATTATCAATGCATTCTAAACTAGATATCTTTATTCTGCCACTTCTTTGTAAAAGCAAACTAACAAAACAAGTCGAAAAATCCATTGCCAGTAAATTGAGCTCAAATGCGGGCACAGCAGAATAGCAAATACTTCACTGATACTAGATAACAGACAAGCCATACAGATTAACAAGGTAAAACAACAATTAACACATCAACATCCACCACAATTCACTATCTTTAACTAAACATTCTGTACAAAATAAAAAAATGGCAGAGAAAGGCTCTATAAACTAGAGCAATATTCTCCATCACAGTAAGGCTGAGGTAAAATGACAAATATACCATAGCTCAACCCTACCCCACCAACTCAGCAAGTAAACTCTCACTTGCAACCAATTAACATATTTTTCATTTGAGAAACTATATCCCTCTTACAAAGAAAGAAACAAAAAAATTCAGAGAAGCTTTCAACCAGCTCCATTAAACTTTGGAGTGGAAGATTTTATTGCATCAGCGATCATGAGAGCATATCTCGCTTGGTACATTGCCATATCAGCCTTTTGCACAAGCAGCTCTGCTTTTTCCCTCTTAAGCCTGGCCATATGTGCCGCATGCAGTGCGGCATTCTGTGCATCCCTCACCTTGAACTCCTCCAGATCTTCTTTAAAGAACCCTAGGTTGTCAGAAGGCAAACTGGTTGGATTCACCCTGTCGGGCATGTCAGAACTTGCCAGATCTGCCTTTTGCATACGCAGTTGTGTTTTTGCCCTCTTAACCCGGGCCATATTCACCGCATGCAGTGCATCATTCTGTGCATCCCTCGTCTTGAACTCCTCCACACCTTCTTTAAGGAACCCTAGGTTGTCAGAAGCCAAACTGGTTGGATTCATCCTGTCGGGCATGTCAAAACTTGCAAAACGCTTCCGCTTACCCGTCAACACAGTCTGGTTATGAGAGAGGGGTGATACAGCCTGGTGGTTGTCAGAGAACTGTGATGCTGATAACAGTGCGTCATTCTGTGCATCCCTCGCCTTGAGCCCCTCCACATCTTCTTGAAGGAACCCTAGGTTGTCAGAAGGCAAACTGGTTGGATTCATCCTGTTGGCCATGTCAAAACTTGCAGGGCGCTTTCGCTTACCCGTTAACACAGTCTGGTTATGAGAGAGGGGTGATACAGCCTGATGGCTGTCAGAGAACTGTGATGCTGATACCCCTGTGCTTTTCGGATGATTCAGCCTGGAAACACATGCGACTCTATCTCGGGATGCACGTGCACTAAGCCTCCCTAAAATTAAAATTCAATACAAAAGAGATCTATTATATGACTATTATGTAACAGGAAACACTGGCTGCCAATTGTCCCAAATAAAAGAAAGAAATGAAAAAGAACAAAGAAGAAACAAAAGAATTACCAAAAAAATATATATACATAAAATAGTAATGATATAGCAATGAAAAAAAGCTACCAGATTTGTGGGACCCGCCATGACTCTGGGAAGAGGGGAGCAGCTTTTTCTGGGGGCGCTCTAGCTGAAGGCCAAGAGGCCTGAGGCAGAAGGCAAACATAGGTGGCTCGGCCGGGGGTGCCATGCTGAGTCGTGCACGTTTTATTTTTCTGACTGAAGCTTTCCATTCATCTAGCAGCTTCTGGTAATGCATCCACAGTGGAGGCTGCAAAGCAAGAAAATTATCCCACTATATTGTAAAGAGGATCCTGGTATATTTCAAATCTAAAGAAATGCCTGACATATATAATTATTATTGTGATTATGGACATGTGATGATAACAGGAATGGAAAAGATTATGCCGCTTATTGTATAAGTATGTCCATGCAACTCTTGAATAAAATAAGCATAATCACTTTCCCACAGCCAATCTTATCTTGCAAGCCAAGAAAATGAAACGAGTGACATGGAAATTGCAAACTAATTTCACAGTAGAGCCATTTCAACAAATGGTCCAAAAAAATTAAGAGAAAAATAGGAAGTAACAATCCCTACCTGCAAATAATGAATTAAGGGCATTCCTTTCTTCATCCTCTTGGTAATCCAGTAGCCTGCAACCTCCTTCACTACCTCCATGGGGCCCACATCCCCCATTAGCTCTTCAATCTGTTCTTTAGTGAACTCTGTGCAGTTATTCATGTACGCAAGTTTCTCACACTTATCCATAATCTGCTCGAATAAATCCTCTGTCAACTCTCTCTCTCCATTTAAACCCAAAACCCACTCCTCATCTTCACTATCCATTTCATAAATAACCCTCGATGGATCGAGAGCTACATCTATATCTGACCCAACCTGTCTGATGTAACTCAACCCACGCACAAATGGCCGCCTAAAACCAACCATGTTATCACCCTCAACTATCAGTACACCAGGTGTTGGAATCTTTTCAACAGAGGCAGCCATGTTTCGATTGTAACATTCTACATACATCTCCTTGAAAATAAACCATTGGTTTTGTTCGGTAAATTCTAAAGACCAGTCCCTTCCACCCCGCCACATCATCGCATTGTTGTACCGGTTTGTAGACCATGGCTGCATGACCTGGTTTGCACGATAGAAGTACTTCGTCTCTCTGAAAAACTGCACGCATAGTCTTGCACCATCCTGCTCGTCAAAGTCAAGCACCACATGGGCCCCACATTCCCTCCAACCTCTGCTATCGTCTGTGATGAGCACATTTGCACAGCAGGTCAAGGCATAGTCAGAACATTTGCTACTGTGCAGTTGAGATGAGGTATCAGAGCAGGGTTTTCTGGAGACAATTTGATCGCTCAAGGGTCGAAGTTTTGGGAGATAAGAGGTTGGAGGGGAAGACACTGTTGCATCCTTGTCATCTATTTTGATACTTTTAGTAGCAGAGCCATCTTTATCATTGTCATCTCCAGAAACACACACTGAGGTTGTCGGTTGTGAGTTTTGGGGGAAACTGGAGACAGACATCTTTTCCTGATGGGAACCGAGTAAGAATGAAGGCGGTTTCAAGGTGCTTTTCTCATTCATGAAAAACATCAATGGATTTACACCAGAAAAAATTGGTTGATATGCCAACAACGGGTCAACCAATCCACTCGAAGAATCCTTCTCCGCTGAAAAGTGCAATTTTATAAATAATACAAAGTTAATCTAAAACAAAAATAATCAAGAGAGTTACCTTTGCTATTTGGAAGAGTTAGAAAAGGAAGATGTGGAGCTTTTTTAGGTAAGGTTTAAATGACTCGGTTTTAATCAGCTTTTAGATTACATAAATATGAATGCCTCCACTTTTATGCATGAGTAGTCACATTTAATCCGCTTCTGCATATAAGCCCATCTCAAATTAGTGATCCAAAAGAAGCTGAATAAACCTATAACAGCCTGATCCTCATAGCCATGCAAGCCCGAAATTGCACAAGTGATTGACATAACCAGCACTTTAGACGCTTTACCATTGCACTCACCGTTCATCTTAAACATTCCCAGAAGGAAACACAAGATGGAAACTGCTGGCCTCAAACAAACCTTGAGCAAGAAATATTTCCCACCAAATGAGTTGTCTGAGACCATTATTTCTGTCTTTAACAATGGTGACATGGTAATTAAAGCGCCGTTATAAAGAAAGAATAACGAGTGCCAATGCCAAAAATGTGACCCTACCAAAACCATCCCTCAAACATTGCTAGCGGTAAGTTCAATTTCAGCACTATGTCACAATGGCTAGGCAAAATCCTAGTTGTATCAACAATAATGGTGCCAATGGAACTGAGATTCTCCTTCCTGTTCCAAAATTGTTTCCTAGAATAAACAATGACAAACCTGCCATTCTTAACCGAGCTCTTATTAGCTTTCACTTCAAAGTTATTACTATTGGACGTCACAGTAATGGGTTGGGTTCCAGCTGGTACAAGGAGAATGTTTGCAATGATTTGACTGGTTTTGTCTCCACAATCTTTTCTATGGTAGCATCAGAATCCTCTTCTCTCTCTTCTTCAAGATTTGTCCCCGATAGCAAGTCCATTCTGCCTTCTCCTAATCCCTGCTCTGAAAACCTACAGAGGTACCTCTTTCAGCAGTCCTTTCCCCTTGGAGGATTTACTATTCTCACATTCCACATGCAATCTATGTTGATTTGTCACACCTACAACTGGATCTCTGTTGTGAGAAGGAGCTATTCCAGTGAGTTCCTTGTGACTTTTGGCACAAACTATTATTGACAAAAATGGTTTGTCAACACTGTTGTCCATGTACAGATCGTCGATTTGAAGAAAAAGAAACGAAAGCAGTAAATGGACCATCCATTATAGGCGCAAGAATGGTCATAACCCCAATTGCAGATCAATTAACATGACTGAAGTTGCATGATCACAAAATAGATCAAAATTGGGGCCTGAAATTGAGGGAAAATTAATTAAAAAATTCAAAGCGCCATAACCCTCGGAAAATCGCATCAATCAAAATTAAATTGGAGAAGACGTGAAACCTGGATCAAATTCTCGAATAGCTGGCTTCGACTACCGATCGAGAAATCTTCTTAGAACAAATAGATCCGACAGTGGAAGAAATTGAATTTTAGGAAGGAATTGATTCGTTGGACGACACAGACGCATGAGGACCTAGGGTTTCAACGGGAAAATGTCGGAAGCGGAAAAAATAATAATAATTTACATACACGAGGAATATTAACCGAAATTTTTATTAATAGGAAAAATAATAATTAAATATCGATATTGAACAAAATTTTTGAATTTTTTTCAGAAATAGGAAAAATGGGATGGGGCATCACGGGCATTGGCCGTTCTGGAAAATTACGGACATAGTTAGTGCCTAATTAACCTCAATAACTAATATTACCCTCCTAAACGGACTTCTAATTGAATCAGAGAAAAAAAAAACTGGAAAAAACCATGTCCGTTATGAGTTAAAATGGGCATGCAATCCATAATGTCTAGTACCGACCAGAAGCTGTGATGCCCCATCACGGACAGCAGCCGTCATGTTTTGTGAAGGGCTGACTCTGTCCGTAATTTTCCATAACATCCCGACACACTATAAATTAAACCCAGAACGTTCAGAACTTCATAATCCACTGTTAATTCCAAAATATTACGTTATCTCCTCTGAAAAAAAAAAGAAATTCTCTCTCTTAGGTAATTTTTCAATTATGAGAAAGTAATTAATTTATTGTAGAAAGTGTTGTGGAGTTTTGCATCGTGAAATATATATTAGATATTCGTTCCCTCCGTTCCACCATTAACTTTCAAATTTTTCTATGTCATTATTGTCATAGATTGAAACTAGATTTGTTGACGGTGGTATGGAGGGAACGAATATTTGTTTCACGTTACAAAACTCTTCATCACTTTCTCAGATTCCCGTATTGTAAATTATAGCTTCAATCAATGTGAATTATATATGACCATATTATATTTTTATTATCTTACTTGTGAAGTTTTAATTCTGATGCTCAATAAAAATGACCTAATTTTTTTATGTTTGCAATTACCCTTCGTAAATTTTTATAAGCCGTATATTGATCAATTGGAGAACCGGAAAAAGTACATGTACTTGTGTTCTTTTTCTATTTAATAGTAGCTGTGATGACAACATATGCATCTTTAAAAAATAAGTGTTAATTATGATTTAAAAAATTAGTTCGTTAAACTCAACCTAAACATGTATCAACATAATTATGAAAACAAATTTTGTTGATGCATCATTGAATTTATTTATCTTTTATTTTTGTTTTAAATACTTTTTTTTTATTATAATACAAATAATACTCGATTGAATTGTGTTGTTGTGTAAATCGAATATGTTACATCAGATATATCAATATGGCTAAATCTTGAGCAATGTATTTTTCTTTTTAGAGTTTTGTCAATAACTTTATTTATGATTGTTTCTTAAGAGTTTGTTATGTTTTTTTTTTTAAATAATTATTATTTATTTTAAATTTCGCCAATAATTAAAACATGAAATCCGTATAATCCAACTATCTTAAAAGAAGTATGAGTTGAGTGATTTTAATTTAAATGATAATATTTGACAAAAGATTGAAATAATCATAATATCAATATTGTAAATCTGATTAAAAATATAGATGAACCTTACCTAGCCCTTAGGTGCATTAAAGTGAACATATATTCGACTACGGACATTTTTATTAGTACCTAAAGCACCTCACATAAACAACTTAAAAAAATCATAATTAGTTGAAGTGGTTATTATAAACAAAATATATGCTAGATAACCAGGTTCGTTGGAGGAAAATATAACTGCTGTGCAAATCTTTTTAATTAGGATTAGATTAAAAAAAAAAGAAGGGACAGCAAGTTGACTAAAGTTTTTTTTTTTTTTTCAATTTGAAATGGTACCGATAATATAAATATATCAAATTGAATTATATTTTATAAATATTATATGTAGATAATATAAATTAACATAATATGCAATTTATTTTTAATTAACATAATAATAAATTTTATCTATTTTATTTACTATTGTGTAGGTTAATTTATCAAAACAACTAATTATGCTCCTGCTAAGGATTCATTTCGGTGATGAAGTACGACACGGTCGTAAAGGAGCGGCATATAGCATTGGTCCCCGATTCTCATTGACGGCAACTGATGAATCGGGCTGGTATGATGTGAAAGGTGAAATTTATCATCAGCTTGGATATTCTGAGAGTGAGTACAATCTAAAAATACTTGCACGGGTTAATGTTGGTACAACATCTCGACGTTATTATGAGATACTAGAAATCGTTTGTGACCAGACTTGGAGAGGTATTTATACCCAAAGTATGAACACGAGTACCCAATTTACTTATGTTGATTTATACGTTGAGTTGATTCCAATTGTGGGTTCAATGCAACCAGAGCTATTCATTGATAGTATGGTACCAGAGACACAACCTGAAGCTATACATACCCAATACATTGTTCCACAAGTGGGTCCTAGTCTATTCCAACCCTCTCAGACAACCAACCCTATCAGACACAACTAATCATCACAGTCCATGGATTGAACCCCCAAGGGTAGGTAATTCTTGTCCTGATGACGACGTGCCTCTGAGTGATACCCAATACAGTGTTCCACAAGCGGGTCCTAGTCTATTCCAACCCTATCAGACACAACTAATCATCACAGTCCATGGATTGAACTCTCAAGGGTAGGTAATTCTTGTCCTGATGACGACGTGCCTCTCAGTGATGATGAAGATGACGCTAACTCGTGTGAGGATGATACTGATTGAGAAAATGAAGCGGATTCAGAGGGAGATGCCCCTGCTGATACCCGTAGACAATCGCAGCAACCCCGTGTTCAGGCTCAACATTTTCCTATATCTGATCGCGATATGAGTCACCCTGTGGCAAGTTTCAATGACACCTCAGCATTCCGACAAGCAGATGTCAGCTACTTTGGTAGGACCAAACCCCTCTGTGATGCACTTGCTGTAGGTCAAGAATTCTCTTCGAAAGAGGCTCTAAAACATAAAATATATCAGTATCACATAAAAAACAATATTGAAATAAAAACTAATGGTAGCAATAGAACCAGCATTATAGTCGAATGCAGGGACCCCAGGTGTCAGTGGCGTTTGTATGTCGTGTTTGGATTTTTTTCGTCTAAGTGGGAAATTAGAACAATTTCAGGACTACATACGTGCAGTGCCGATGCTTCTCGTACTGATCATGCACAATTAACTGCAAAAATGATCGCCGATGTTATACAAGAAGATGTTAGGGAAAATGTTACATTGACCATTAAAACCGTTAAAGGGCTAGTCCGTAAAGAATACAAGGGAATTATTTCCAAATATAACAAGTTGTGGCATGGCCGGGAGCTGGCAATCGCAAAATTATTCGGTAGTTGGTCAGGCTTGTACAACCTTCTCACCCCCCTGTTGGAAGCAATTAAAAGAGCCGTTCCTGGCACAAAATTTGGAGTTGCGCACGAACCCACGGACGATCCAACAGAAAGGTTGTTTAAGGCAGCTGTGTGGGCTTACGGTCCGTGCATTGCTACAGTTCCTCATCTCAGGCCAGTTATTAGTATTGATGCATGTTTCTTGTCTGGTCAGTATCAAGGGAGATTATTGATGGCATGCGGTTATGATGAGGAGAACCAGTTGCTTCCCCTGGCTTTTCCATTAGTTGAGGAAGAGAGATTTGAGACATGGGGATGGTTCATGAGGTGGTTGCGTTTTGAGGTAATTGGTCCTAAGTTCATGTGTGTTATTTCCGACCGGCACATGGGGATCAAGAAAGTATTTACTGATAGATATGGTGGTTGGTACGAGGATGGTGGCGAGTGCGTTCACAGATTGTGTTCTCAACACGTCACTGAGAATTTGATGAAAAAAAACACGATAAAAAATATGTGACATATTTAAAATACTAGTGAACAAAAAGAAGCCACGAAGGTGTGAGGAATATTTTGAATTTTTACGGATGAAAAGTCCGGCTGCATTTGCATACTTAGAAAATGTCGGTAAATACCAAGATTCCAACCATAATGAGATCCCTAAACCATGGAAGGTGTATCAATGCATGGACGGTGGTGCCCGTTGGGGAATCATGACTACTAATGGATCATAATCGTTGAATGCGGTATTCAAAGATAGCCGAAGACTGCCAGTCGTTGCACTCGTGGAAGACACATTTTACAAGTGTCTCAATTGGTTTAGGGAAAGACGGGAGAAAGCAGTGGCTCGTTTAAACCAGCAGCAACCCTGGTAAGAGCGAGTTCAAGAAATACTGACAAAAAGAATAAAGAAATGCATTCAATGCCTATCGGTGAACACGAGGTCAAGGTCAGAGATGAGAGGGTCGTATACAAAGAACGAGACGGTAATTTTTTTTTTTAAAAAAAGAAACCTTCAAGTATAAGGTCATCACAACAAATTAAACCTAATAATGGTCTTCACAACAAATCAAATTAATCAATTATGGAGAAATTATTAATTTTAGTAAAAGAAAAAAAAAACTCACTTGAGAGAATAAATGCAGAGAAGACTTGGCCGTTACTTCCTATAACATCCTATGGACATGCTTGACTTGATTAGGACCACCGATTTTTTTTTCTTCTTCTAGGCGTGGTCGGCGGAGACAGAGACAGAGAGCGACAAAGAGGGAAAGAAATAGCGAGAGAGCGAGAGAGGAAGGGCTGGTTTATTGTTTTCCCTTGTCCGTGATGGCCCATCACGGGCATCTTTTTTTTTTCCTCCGTTCGTGATGCGTAGTAACGGACAGCTCTTGTTTTTTTTTATTTTTTCGCTGGTTTAACCCATGGCCGTATTGTCCCATCACGGACAATGTCCGGTTTAAGCCATAACGGACCGGTTTTTTTTTTGTTTTTTCCTGGTTCATCAGTTATATTAGTTATTGAGTTTAAGGGAGGTTAATTAGGCACTAACTATGCCCGTGATACCCCGGCTAGTACCCGTGATGCCCCATCCCGTTTTCTCTATTTCTGAAAAAAATTCAAAAGCTTTGTTCAATCTCGATATTTAATTATTATTTTTCCTATTAATAAAAATTTCGGGGAATATTAAGGACACAGCTCCGTAGACACAAATAGTGGGTCCCACTTTGTAAAATTACTTCAAGTGCATAGTCCATGTGCAGGGTTATATTTTCCAAAAGAAGAAACAAGAACTACAAATCATCAGATCTTGATTGGAGGGTCTTTATAATAGCAAATCATCACATTAATTAAATGGAGTTCAGATCGTGGACTAGGTATGAGGTACCCATGGAACGACAAATCTCAGCCGTTCAGTTAAACCTACTATGATATTAGGCTCAAATCGGTACTATGTGCATGGATTTGGGAAAGGCTAAAAAATATTCAATTGGCAGATCAGGTCAAGGTGTTAGGTGTGTGAGCAAGAGCCCGAGATTTTGCATCTTTTCTGTATGATATGGAGGAGGTCTAGACGTCTAGACGTCTAGTCATAGCCAGCCAAGGAGGAGAGGTCCAACTCGATCGGGGATACAGCCGCTATCCCTCAAATAAAGCATACAAAGATCTAGTTTACCAAATTTTGTAATTTTTCCTTATTTCGTATCGCCTATAAAAGGCTAGTACTTGTTTGGATTCTGATTATCGATTGAATTTAGAATTTCTTTCTTTGTTCTCGATTTCTTTGAAATTGATGCAAATCGTTAGATTCTTGTGAAATTGCTTTGATGCTGACAACTGTTACAAGTGATAAGTTGCAGCGAGAATAATTCCCAACTGCAGGTGAGATAGAATCAGATTGTATCTCTCAAAGACAGAAGCTAATTTGATGGAAATTACGATGAAGAAAGATCAGAACTTGGAATATAACACAGAGATGTAAGAGAAATTTGATTATTCATTTCATATCCCTGTTCATTGAGTACAATAGCCTTATATAGGCGATTACAAAGAAACAAATATAACAGAAAACAGTTGAGAAAATTCTCCTATTGATTCCAGCGTTTTTTCAGCTGTTCCTCCATCAACGCTTCTGATTGAATCAAAGAAGCTGCTTTCCTCTGACGGAACTTATTGTGTCTGTTTAGGTGGGTCCCGGTCTTCAGTCTCCATTCTCTTTTAACGGTTGGAATCCCCTTAACGGAGAGAGCCATTTAGTACTAGCGTTCTGGCCCCTTCCATCTTCTTCTCTTTAATCCCAACGGCCATTTCCAATTCAATCTCATTTCGCTGCACGCCTCCCCCCTTAAACAAATTAATGTCCTCATGAATAAATGCAGGGAATTTCTGAGCGATATCTTCATAATATTCCCAGGTAGCATCCTCACGAGATTGGTTTTGCCACTTCACTAAGATTTGTGCTGTTGCAGCATTATCTCGCTTCACCATTCGCCTTGCCAAAATCAATTCCGGCACTTGAGTCACAATCACCTCTGGTCCCATCACTGGCAACTTAGGAGAAGGTATCTGTTTCTCTCCCAACCTTGCTTTTAATTGTGAAACATGAAAAACTGGGTGGATGAGCGAATTGGGAGGGAGGTTCAGTTTGTAGGCTACAGTACCAATTCGTTGAAGCACTTCAAAAGGACCATAATACTTTGAATTGAGCTTCTGATTTCCCCTTCCAGCTACTGTTATCTGACGATACGGCTGTAATTTGAGGTAAACCCAATCTCCCTTTTCAAACTTCCTCTCGCTTCTATGTTTATCATCATGTCTCTTCATTCTTTCCTGAGCCTTTACCAAATTGGTCTTTAACTGAGCAAGGGCAGCTTGGCGATCTCGCAAAAATTCGTTTACGGACTCTACTTGACTCTTCGGTGCACTACCTAGGCCGAGCTGAGGAGGTGGATACCCATATAAGGCTTCAAAAGGTGAGGTTTTTATTGCACTGTGATATGTTGAATTATACCACCATTCTGCTAGGGACAAATAACTCGACCATTTCTTCTGTTTGTCATACACCATCGCTCGTAAATAAGATTCTAAGCACTGGTTCACTTTCTCAGTTTGGCCATCAGACTGAGGGTGATATGCAGTGCTCATATTGAGCTTAACCTCCAACATTCCCATCAGTTCTTGCCAGAACCGACTGGTGAAGATAGGGTCACGATCTGATATAATATTAATGGACAGTCCATGCAACTTGTATACTTGATCCACAAAGGATTTGGCAACGGTAGATGCTGTGTAAGGATGTGACAAGGCAATGAAGTGTGAATATTTAGTTAAACGGTCAACCACAACCATTATAACCTCGTATCCCTTTGACTTAGGCAAACCCGTTATGAAATCCATTCCTATACTGCTCCAGGCCTCCTTAGGTATGGGTAATGGCTGCAAAAGTCCAGCTGGGGCTGAAAACTCGGGTTTATTTAATTGGCAGTTATCACAGCACCTTATGAACTGATGCACTGATTCTTTCAAATTTGGCCAGAAAAATTGTTTTTTAATCCTCTGGTATGTCGCAGTAATTCCAGAGTGCCCCCCAATAGTAGAATCATGCAATGCCATCAGGATTGATTGTCTCCATTGATTGTGATCTCCCACACATACTCTTCCCTTATAAAATAACACTCCCAAATGCTCAGAGAAGTGACTATTTGCATCAATGCCTTCATCCTCACTCAACTTCTTCTTTAACCCTTCAATCCACTCATCTCCAGTATAGCTTTCTTTCACCTCTTGCACCCATTTCGGGATCAGTTCACTCACAGCTGACAACTCCCCTTCTTCAGTACCCTTTTCCCCAAAATACGCTTCTCTTCTTGATAAAGCATCTGCCACCTTGTTATCTATTCCCTTCTTGTACTCTATCTTATATCTCAACCCCAACAACTTACTCAAACCCTTATGTTGCATCGGAGTATTCACTCTTTGCTCTAGAAGGTATTTCAGACTGATATGATCAGTTTTAATAATAAACTCACCTCCAAGCAAATAATGCTTCCATTTTGAAACAGCAGTATAAAGGGCAAGTAATTCCTTCTCATATGTTGAAAGAGCCATGCTTCTCGGTCCCAATTTCTTACTTAAAAAAGCTATTGGTCTGTTGCTTTGCATCAGAACTGCTCCTATGCCCCACTGACTAGCATCCGTCTCTATAATAAAAGGTTGATTAAAATCTGGTAATTTCAGCACTGGAGCTTCAACCATGGCTTGTTTCAGATGTTCAAATGCTTGCTGAGCTTCAAGGTTCCAACAGAAGGCATCCTTCTTGAGCAATTCAGTGAGGGGTTTGGAAATTATGCCATAGTTTCTAACAAACTTCCTATAGTACCCGGTAAGGCCAAGGAAACCCCTCAAACTCTTGAGATTTTTAGGAATTGGCCAGTGGGTCATTGCTTCTATCTTGGTTGAGTCAGTAGCCACTCCTTCTCTAGAAATGACATGACCCAAGTATTGGATCTGATGCACACCAAACTCACATTTGGATCTCTTCACAAACAACTTGTGCTCTTCTAGTGTTTGCAATGCCAATTTGAGGTGTTCAACATGAGACTCCAAGTCCCTACTATAAACCAAGATATCATCAAAGAAAACTAAAATAAATTTTCTAAGAAAGGGTTTGAATGTACTGTTCATTAAATGCTGGAAGGTTGCTGGTGCGTTTGTCAGCCCAAAGGGCATGACCTTGAACTCGTATAGCCCTTCATGTGTGCTAAATGCTGTCTTTTGCACATCTTCTTCTGCCATTCGGATTTGATGGTAGCCCGAACGCAAATCCAGCTTTGAAAAATAGTGAGACCCATTTAACTCATCTAGCAAGTCTTCTATGATTGGAATAGGAAATTTATTCTTTACGGTATCACCATTTAATCTTCTATAATCGATACACATCTTCCATGACCCATCTTTCTTCTTTACCAACAACACAGGAGATGAATAAGGGCTAATGCTAGGTTGGATGAGAGAATTTTGCAAAAATTCCTGCACTATCTTTTCAATTTCTAATTTCTGAAAATATGAAAAACGATAAGGCCTCTGACTGATTGGCTTGGCACCAGGTTTTAGCTCAATCTTGTGATCCACTATTCTTTTAGGGGGCAAGGACTTCAGTTCCTCAAACACAGCACTAAAGGTTTGCAACAGCTCACTGATTTTAGGATCTAAACATTGCTCCTGACACCCTTCCCCTTCTTCAATTCTAAACAACTGTGCATACATGACTGAATTACCCTTTTGTGCCTCCTCTACGTTTATCTCTTCTTCACATATTTTAATTTCAGCTCTTGCCTTCTCAGTTGTTAATTTTATCTCAGCACCATTCAACTCTATTGCCAACATTCCTTGCCCCAGATTCATCTTCACAGTACCCAGACTAGATATCCAATCAACTCCCAAGATGATATCATATCCTTGTACAGCTAAAACTCTTAGGTTTGACTCAAAAGGGTGGCCTTACAATGTGAACACTACTCCCTTACATTCCGTATCTGAAACTGCCCTTGGGCCTGTGGCTACTCTCACAAATAAAGGTTGGATAGGTACTGTTGGTAACTGGAGTGCTTGTACCAGGTTTGGATGGATGAAAGAGTGTGTAGCTCCCGTATCAATAAGGGCTAAAACGGGAATATCTTTGAGTAAACCTTTAAACTTCAGTGTTTGATTACTAGAAAAATTGTTGATGCTGTTTAGAGTAATAGTGTACCCCTCAGCCATATCCTCCTCCGTTTCCCTTTCATTCATGGTTGGATCTTGCTCCACCTGATCATCACCTTGTTGCTCACCCAACTCTTCTCCCTCCATAACATGAACACTTTTATTACACTTATGCCCTTGATGCCACTTTTCATCACACTTATAACACAATCCCAACTTCCTTTTCTGATCAAGACTCATGCTTGTTTGAGGGTTTATAGTGGGAAATTTGGATATAGGCTCTTCATTCCACCTCCTATTGTGATTGTCAAGTGGTCTGTTGTTCTTGAGTACTGGGTTGTTTTGAGGTTTGTAGCTGCCTGACACTTGAGTTTTGAGAAAAGGCACCCTTTTGTCAAATGTGCCCATGACCACCTCTAACTCTAAGGCGATATCCATTGCAGCTTCTAATGTTTGTGGTTTGAACAAGTTTATGGTATTTTGTAACTCCTCTCTCAATCCACCAATGAAATTCCACACAAAGAAATTCTCATGCTTAATACCGGTATCAGCCAACAGCCTAGACTTGGCTCTCTCAAATTCTTGGATGTATTCTTCTACTGAACCGGTTTGATGAGTCTTCCGAAATTGTACTATCGGGTTACCAGCACCTCTGGTTTTGAATCTCACAAACACCCTTTCTACTAACACAGGCCAAGATGGGTTTGGGTGTTCAACCCGATAACAACTAAACCATTCCTTTGCTACTCCCACAAAATTCATAGTAGCCATGCGGGCCTTGTAATCTTCAGGTATTTGGTAAGCCTCAAAATAAAATTTGCATTCCTCCAACCAATCTACTGGGTTCTTCCCATCAAAACTTGGGAAATCGATACGAGGTAGAAATACCTTTTGTGAGCCAGAATTGCAATCACGACCTTCTTTTCTGGTTTCTTGCCTGTCAGGAGACACACTCCTATTTCGATGGGGGTCTCTGTGCATGGCAGAATTGCTACCCTCCTCTCGCTGCTTTCCCGAAATGGCATCAGCTAGCATCTTTGTAATTGCTGCAAATCGGGCATCTAACCCTTCCTCCAACTGAGTGAACCTCTCATCTTGGGCCTGGATGGAAGTTTGGGTGTCTCTCGCAACTTGAGAGATCCTCTCATTGATTGCGACCACATCTAGCTGGTAATCTTCCTCAGGGGGGGTCATTTCTCCTTGATTTCGCCATTTCTTGCAATTCTTGATAGCTCAAACTGCTACTTCCCGGCTGTTGGAAAACCTGGCTCTGATACCAAAACTGCAGCGAGAATAATTCCCAACTGCAGGTGAGATAGAATCATATTGTATCTCTCAAAGACAGAAGCTAATTTGATGGAAATTACGATGAAGAAAGATCAGAACTTGGAATAGAACACAGAGATGTAAGAGAAATTTGATTATTCATTTCATATCCCTGTTCATTGAGTACAATAGCCTTATATAGGCGATTACAAAGAAACAAATATAACATAAAACAGTTGAGAAAATTCTCCTATTGATTCCAGCGTTTTTTCAGCTCTTCCTCCATCAACGCTTCTGATTGAATCAAAGAAGCTGCTTTCCTCTGACGGAACTTATTGTGTCTGTTTAGGTGGGTCCCGGTCTTCAGTCTCCATTCTCTTTTAACGGTTGGAATCCCCTTAACGGAGAGAGCCGTTTAGTACTAGCGTTCTGGCCCCTTCCATCTTCTTCTCTTTAATCCCAACGGCCATTTCCAATTCAATCTCATTTCGCTGCATAAGTTTAGGTATTTCTATATACAGGTGTTCTTAAGGACTTTTAAGTTTTTAAAATCAAAATCAAGCAAGCAATGGTTTGCAATCTGCGTTGCTCTCTGGCCTCAGTATTACTGAGCAGCACATGTAATAAGCACACATACAAAAACAGTGAATCAATACATGAGCAATTTTCTTTTCTTTCATGTTAATACATACTATTGTTGTTATTGTTGTTGAGAACAAAATATATATATCAATCTAAATGTAAAGAAGAAGAGGGGGGGGAACTGAAGCCAAAAATATCCTACATTGTACCTTGCAAACTGATGAAAGGCATTGGAAATATGAAGATTTCAAGTGGAAAAAGAATTACAATTGGTGAGCTCACTTTGATACCAAATACACTGCGCCTTTCCTCGCACATTCACTTGGTTTATCACCAGTACAGAACAATTTGATCATTGATAGCTAAAAGTATAAATTCTCTTTCTTGGTTTGAACGAGCTTATGGTAAATTGAAAAGGTCAGGGGGTGAGTTAATTTTTCTTCCCCAATGGAAAGATAAAGCATTCTCTTAAGTTGGAGTTGGATGGCTGATCAAAAGTTCAAAACGGAGGGGCAATCTAAATCTCTCAGTCAGCATCATTAAGGCCAGAGTTTTAGTTTTAGGGTCAGCAAGATAGTCTAAGCAAATATATTAATTATATATCTGAGCAGATAGATCACAGTTATGTCGCTCAGCTAAAGCTAACAAGTAAGAACTGAACGACATAATAATATTGATATGCAACTGAAACTACTTTCTGAGCAACACGGTATGCAAAAGCTGCACTACGTCATTGGACTTAACATAATATCTAGTATGTTAGTTTTCACTAACTATTTACAAACTCATTTCTGAGCAAAAGAATAGATTTACAAATCTGCAGACAAAACTTCTCCATCTATGTACACAACAGCTAATCTCCTAACCTAACTTCCTTTTTTTTTATATATATATATCAAGAAATGTGAAAAAGTTCACTATTATAAGGTGTTGCTTAATCTTGAGAAGTGGCAGAGTACTCAAAGAGAAAACGGTTAGATGGAGTCGACTGGTAAAGAACCCTGAGCCGGCTGGTCAGCTGATAGATCAGGGTCCATTGCATAGCCATTTCTGAATCTTTCATCTGTCTAACAACTGAGGCCTGTAACACAAAGGACACAACAAAGAAAAAAAATGAAGAACAAACTAATTCTGGAGCTAAATTGGATGCAAATGAAATCATCCACAACACCAAGCTCAATAGTTATAATCATATTCCTTTTGCAAAATTTACTTTCTTTGAACATCGTATAGGCTATAGCCATTTCTTTGAACATTTTTTAAAAGGGGCATTTCGATTATACAAAATGAGACGTCACAAAAACAGAATACCTGAAGGCGTTTGCCGAGCTGGATCTCAACTTCAGTGGCGAAAGAGATATTATTTGCAAGGGATTTGAGTGGGTCAACAGTGGGGTCGAGAGAGAGCAAGCTAGGAATCTGGGGAGCATAAACCAACCGCCATCGAGCTTGGCCAAACTCACCCTTCCCTTCTATCCTCGGCATCAGCGTCTCTAGTGTTGCGGTTGCCAGCTTCTTAAATGCGAGTTGGCCATCACCTTCTAGCAAGGACTCAGCTAGCTGTGTCTCAAAAACCTTTGCAGCCTATACAAGAAAAGTTGGAAATCTGGATATTAGTACGGTTTTTTCTGCTTTTGAGTAGACCGCTACATTTTTTTTTTGTCATGATACCTTTTCTTTTTTTTTTAACTATTTTGGACTTTGGTGATGATCCGTTAATATTTTTGTTGCCAATGTCTCAGTAATTCTCTATATTTGTATCTTGTAAACACAGCTTTGCTACTATCCTTGCCTAAAGTGACATGACCAAGTAATTGCACAGTCATTAAAAAAGAAATGAGATTGTAGACTTCCTCATTATGGATAAGAGCTTTGATCAATAGAATTTTGACGGCTAACAACTGCAGTCCCGAGATCAGAAAGAGCATATTCATTGATGCACTAATATAGCTTTACAAATTACAACTTTACTAAAGGCTCAATTTTGTGTGTGTGGGTTGTGTTGTGGGGGGTGGGGGGTGGGTGGTGGGTGGTGGGGTTGAGAGAAGGAGAATTGCTTGCCTCAATAGGAGAAAGAACATCTTGGTCAACAGAACGGGTTGATGTCACGACCAAATTGTCTTGCCATGTACTGGCTCGGCTTTGTATCCTAAATTGCCACTCAGTTCCAACAAGCACCAGATCTAGAATAGGATCTAGACCAAGATCTGGTTCAAACTTTGCTATATTCAAATGGTCCCTCTTTAGCCTAACCTGCAGTTTTTCAAACAAACTAGGATGTTAAGCCACCAGGATTGAGAATATACAGAGTTTTAAGAAACCACCTTGAATCTTCTTGTATTTGCAAAAACACATTTTGCTTTTGGAAAGAAGTTCAATCATCTCAGAGAACTAAATAAAGAGTCACAGAATGTATATTTTAACAGCTTCAATTATCAATGCCCATGATTGGCTAGTGTAGCTTGAAAACTCTCTTTCCTTTTTTTGATATCCAAAAAAATTTGAATTTCCACTACTTACATTAGCTGAATAAGTAAGCCGTACCTGAGTGGCAACTAAGTTGATCTCGCCGTTTTCAAAAGTTAAAACGCCCTTAGGCTTGATGCCTTTCGGGTGGGCCATACCATCCAGATCAAGTTCACCGCTAACAGCAAAGTTGAGAATTAAAGGATAAACAATCCTCAGTTCAGGCCCCATTATCAGTTTCAAATTAGCCAGCCTTACGTCCATGTTTGGTTTAGTACTTTCTTGATCCTTACTCTTTTCTACCTCTGATTGTTGACCTACAAAACAATAAAGCACTTCTCTGAGACATAACTAATAGGGCCTAATTAAATTTATAACATACTTTGTGCAATTTGACAATATAATAAGAAGGAAAATTTAGTTAGGGACAACTTCATTCAATTAGAACCAGATCTCTTCATTATTTGACATGACAATTGTTATAACAATTGACATGTAAGAATGATAGTGCAAGGGTATAATAATTGACATGTCAACAGTTCAAATGTATCAAGAAGACCAAAGAAGTACATAAAAGGTTGTAAATTAGCTTTCTAGTATTTTATCTCCATTCTGGGGCCTGAAAAAATGTCTCATCTATAGAAAATGACTTGATGAAATGACTCATTTGAGAAATATCACAATTATAAGACCTTCCTTGAAGAAAAGAAGGTTGAAGTCCACACCAAGCACAATACAGAAATTCAAGTTGCTCTAGGACTTCACACAGTATTACTATTGATTACGACCGACAATAGTATCATAAAAACAAATATATATACATATATCATAAACATACTAGCTGAAGAAGTAGACAAGGACCGAAGAAAGCGAGAAACATTTCCAGAAGTCATCATCTGATCATACCCAGGAGGGGGATACCGTGCCTTAGTTGAGGCCAGACGATTAGCAAGAGCCCCATTTCCTTTGTCATGAGGCAGGTAAGCTTCACCATGACTCAACCGAACCATTCCTGATATGATTGGTTGCAATATTGAGCCACTCACTTGCAATTGACTGTCCACTTGCCCACTGTTGTAAAAAAAAGAAAGAAATATTAGAACTGTTTTTTGCATGTCACTATGACTTTAGCTTTATTGCTTATACCAACCAACACCCTCTCATATCAGAAGCTGATCGCCAATTGTTAGAATAGAAACCCGGAGAAGGAAATTTCAGTAATTCCTGCTGATGTTGCCCTTATTACCAATAAGCACTTTTCCTGTAACTGAATTGATTCGAGCTAAATAATTTCCGATGCTAACTTTCAAGTAACACTAAGCAAATTAATTTTAAGACTAGGTTGACAATGTGCAGCTTTTGCTGGTCTTAACCTTGGTTTATTTTTGGTCGGTGTTTTCAAATAACCCACAAAAATTTGTGCTAGTTGGATATTGAAGATAATGGTGTGCTAGCAGAAAACCTGAAAATATTGGGAAGTTAGAAAAAGGAAATGATGTATTTTGAATTTAAGATGCTTATTCTCTAGGGCTTCCAAGTAACAGATATACACCTCAAGACGTTCTTGCCTAAAACTTCAAGCACCTCACACTTCAACTCAAGCTTATCTCCAGCTGAAGACTCACTACTTGTAAGTGGTAGGTTCCCTTTCAATGAGATCTTGCCCTTTCTACTGACCCGGCTTTCCATTGAAGTAATGCACAGGCGATTGGATACAATATTGACTAGCCCACCAAAATTTGTCAAAGGTTTTCTTAGAACCGGAGAAGAAATTGATGCTCGGTGAAATGATGCTGATCCATCAACCACAGGGTGGTCAACAGTGCCTGTTACCTTTTGTAATGGTATAATAATGCATAAGAAGGAAATGGCATCAAATTCCAGTCATGCTATCAGTTGATATAGGATATATATTTTACATTGATCAGTTAATGTTCAAGCACCTTGGCATACTATGAAGGACTTGCTCTAACATCAAGCCAACCAAAATAACTTCATCGAGAAATATATAATTATATAAATCCAAAATTAAATTACGTAGCAACCAATGTTTTTTATGGTCCAACCGAATGTTTTCTCATAGCTAACTACATCTGGGTAATGAAGATGCTGTAATCCAAACTGGCATAGAAACTTAATTTAATTTCTCGTTAATGTATGAAAAAAGTTACTTGACAACAAAAAATGGAGGGGCTTATCTGCAAATCCCCAAGAATAATGTGCAAAGAAACTAACCTCCAGGAGAATATCAGCATAACCATGAAGCCAGTTTGCATAAGGGCTTAAAGCAGCGAGGAGCATCATGCCCCCATCTTTAATGTCTGCATTAACCCTAACTTCACGTGGGTCCAGTGCGTTCCAGTTCAAACCCTTGAGGCTCTCTGCCAGCCGGAATTCCCACCCCTCTTCAACCTTACCATCTCTTACCAACCTTTTCTCACTCATATCCTCTGAAGACCCACCTCTTCCACTCTCCTTCCCCAGGACTGGAATTTTTATTATTCCCAATGTGCTCTCACCTGTTTTGTCATTTTCCCCTTCCATTGAATCGCTTTCAATGTAAGTAACCGGTAAGCTACCCTGTTTTCCAAAAACATTAGGTAGTTAGATGCTTGGAGCATAAAAGGTGTAATCAATTGTATCAATGACTGGGAAGGAGGAAATAAAAGATTTCTACCACTAAATTTTCAGGAAATTTCAGGTTGATTTTCTGCTTTTTCATGTCAAGTAAATTTCTTACCACAAACTTTAGCAGCTTACCCTTTTTATAATGGCTTTGCTTCATTCAATGGGGACATGAAAAAAATAAGAAGAAGAAACTAGCTAAATAGGGTGAACTACAGCCTTACCTTTTATTTTGACTTTTTACATCAATACACAGACGACACAAATGAGGGCCTAGTACTGGTACATACCAGAAATGCTAGATCCTATATAAAAGGATACACAAATTGTCACTCTAAACCATTGATGTTATGACAAACTATAGCCTTTCCAGTTATGTTGGCATCATTTCATCAAACATAGACACCCATGCAAACAAGGGCCCATGCCTGGTAAGACTGACAAAAGTAGATTGTACCTATGGAAGATGCATGTAACTGAAACCCTAGTAGTTGTTTGGAACTAAAACTGTTATAGTACTAAACCATCCAGAATGCTAATGTCACAAGTATTAAACCCCTACAATTACATTTTATACCTGTATTTGCACATGCCCACTTTGCACTACTGGCTCAAAATTCACACTGAAGACAAACCTACTCGTTGGAGTTACAGATGCTAGCAACTCAGCCTTTGCAAGATCAATGCCTCCGACTGTGCCATCCAAAAGCCGCATTTGCACATCACATTCAGGCCTCGCAAGAGTCCCTTTAAGATCCCCTTCCATGTGCAAAATGCCCCTGACAGGTGCCAGCCACTGCCTCAAATTATGGACTGATTCTGACGAGTTCGACTCGATGATCTGAGCCACAGTGGGAACCAAACCCACTGGTAAGTTCAGCACCGCAAAATGCAGGTTAGAGACAGGGCCAAGTAGTGTCCCGTCTGCATGGAGGGTAGCATTGTCTTTTTGGATGAAGAATTTGTCAAGGCGTAGCCCTTCGTTATTACTATATGCACCAGAGGATGATACACGTTGAGTCTTGTAAGTGCCCCACTCCCAATCTTCTCCATGGAAGTCGAAATAAGCCTATACATAATACAAATGAACAGTGTCAGTCACGGTCACTACCAATCTATTTCAGTCGCCTCCACAGTGTAAAGCTGAATTTGTAGAGCAACCCAGGGTTGTCTTTTAGCAGAGTACAAGAGTAAAGATTTTTTTTAATAAAAAAATTAGCCAAGTATAAGTCACCAGAACATACCAGGGTATCGCCATTGCCTCCTCCACTGGCATCAAGACTCCCTTGCCATCGGCCTTTAAGTTCAGCTAAGCCAGGCAGAGTCATGTCCTCCAGTATAACATCATCTGACCAATGATGAATGGTTTGCAAAGCTTCTAGTGCCTGCGATATAATGCAAAAACAGAATACAACAAAACGAAAAAAATTTAGAAGGGTTGTTCGGCAATTACTAGAGCGTCTCCTTTTGATACAGACATATCCAGCTATCTTAAGCTACCTTAATTGGAACCCAGAAAACGAAAAGCTGTATTGCCTATTTATACAGGTGCCTGGAACTTAGGGTCTACCGACAATATTTTAACTTGATAATATTTACAATCATCCAAAATAAAAATTAACTTCGTAGGCAAGATGTATATGATGCACATATCGGGCCTATTGAAAATGATGAGATTTGGTGCATGTTTTACCATTTATCGAGCAAATTGAAGTTTTAAACAGTCTGAATTGCACGACCCCTGATGCATTATCAGCCAACCAGCAATGGACCCATGAACTAATTTTTATATTGTGAAGTAATTTAGCATTGATTTGAAAAATATTCTCTTCAAATAATTCCACCATCAAGGTTCCTATCCCTTAAAAGACACACAGCAATAGTTTTGTCTCACCTTAAGCTGATCATGGAGGCTCTGTGCACAAAATCCAACAGACTGCAGACCTTGCATAAAGAGCTCCTGAAAGTAATTTGATAGTTAACGGTATGATTATCATATGCATAGTAGATTTATTCAAAACAGAAACTTCAAAAGAATCTGGTATTGAACAAAAGATCACATAATCTATCACAAAAGGTAAAAAGCAGACAAAAATAATACCTTTGATCTAGAACGAACAGCAGGGTCGGTACTTCGAGAGAAAAGCCTTGCCAAAGGTAGCATCTCTGCCACCTCAGCAAATGGCACCTCCAATCTCAGACGCCACCTACCTACTGATGACATCACACTGCTGAGGTGGCCAGCCATGGCCAACTCTATCAACCCATCTCCTCTCTCCTTCTCACGGCTCTGTTGCGGGCCCCTCTCACGGGTTCCAGGCAGGACATACTCTCCTTGTATCTCGTACCTACTGCTCGCTTGCTCCAACACAGTTTTTTCTAGTGTAATCTGCACGTATAATTCAAAGTTGATAGTTATTAGCAAAATATCACTGTTTTCTTCAAAATTAGTTAAATTTAGGTCATGCAAATCAAACCTGCTTTAGTTTTAGCTTTCGCTGACTATTACGAAAGCAAATGTACATTTACAAAAAAAAAATTGAAGGTAAGTGGTCTTAAGTCTTAACTGACCACCAACAATTGTATTAATAAGAAAAGTATTTACAAGCAAATGCTAGTAACTGCTAACATTTTCAAACAAAATTACACTACCTTTACTTCTTTTGTGTTTGTGTGATTGTGTTTGGAACTGGTGGGTTGGGGATATTCTTGTCGCAAGGGGTATGTCTTCACTACAAACATCAAATTTCATGGCAAGATAATTCTAAAAAATTAAAGTACTTTAAAACAGAGCACTACTCACAACATCGCCACTCCAACGAGCAGCTAGATCAAGTGCTTCACCTAGCAGACCACTAAATTTTGGACGAAGCACTGATAGCAAACCATGACCTCTTCTCTTCTGAAAATTGAGTTGGAGCTCTCCCTACACACATCGAAAAGTTAATCTGCTATTCTATTGACCAATATGTGCCACTACTACAAAAAACTGAAACAATGCAGCCCAAGCTATGCCATATCGGAAAGCTGAAATATACTTCTATTTGGATACCCACCAGATTTCAAAGGCATTAACATTTGGGAATAATTTGCAGCTTAATATATAACCTTTCTACTTTCAGTCTAGAGCATGTAAACAGTTATAGAGGAGGGATCCAATAATCACACAACTTTGGTGCCCCATCATGGCCACAAATCTATCTTCCATTCATATTTAAAATTCAAATTTTCAAATAGCAAATGGGAACCATTGATGTTCTTCTATTTGTAAAATGATGCATTCATGTCAAAAAAAAATTTTGAATTTGTTTTTTACAATAACAAACGGTAGAAAAATCAACGGTTTATTGTGATTCATTTGAACTGTTAATTTTTCCACCCATTGCTCTTGTACAAAAGAAAAAGGTAGTGGTCATGATGGGCAGCAAAAATTGTGGTTATTGATCTCTCTTAAGGTTTATACCATCTCCAAATTAGCAGGAAAAAAAAAAATTGAAGTAATCGGCAATCAGGATGCACCTTTTGTATAATTCCACGAAGAGAAGCCAGCTCCAATTCATCAAGGGGTAAGTTTCTCACCTTAAAATACCAAAAAGAGATCAAGTCAAAAATAAAAAAATAAAAAAAATAAAAATAAAATAAAAAAAAACTGAATTTTCAGGATAATAAGGAAAAACTCCATATATGACACTAAAAAGACTCATTAACCTCCAGACTAGTTGATGTTTCAGGATGGTAACTGGCAGTAACTTTTAACTGCCCCTTGTGAAGATTAAGGTATACTTGCTTTCTTTTTTGTGCAGTATCGTCCGGGCTAAAAGATAAAGGTCCCATCACTTCCACCGAGATATTCTCATCAGGCCGGCCACTGACATTAAGCTGACAAAATAAAAGGCAATAATAGCAAGTCAGGAGGATCGATCAACTATTATTAACTATTTCTTTCAACCAAAGGTGTAACATATGAATGCAACGAGTCAAACCAACAAACAAACTTAGTTATACTTCAGAATTGCAATATTTCTTTCAAAAGATAATTTCATACACGCTTGTAAACAACATCAAAATGTCATATATCCTTCATAATTACTTTAAAAGATGGTGAAAATTGTCATCAATTCTTCCTTATTTGAGTAGAGAGCAACACCAAGAAAGGAAGGGCACTTTGGGAATCTTCTGATGTATAAAGAGAAAGGAGAAGGATAAAGTTAACAATTACTGCATTGTAGGGCTTAAAATTGAAATTTCATGTGTATTGGGCTTTTCATGTTGCAAGGGTGCACAGAATAGTTGCCATTATAGAAAAACTTCTGAATAGGTCCTGAGATAAGTACAACATACCATCAAGGAATCACGTGAAATAGAAAGGAAGCCAGTGGATTGAGGAGCCAAGGTCAGTTGATTAAGCTTTATGCCAGTTAAAGAAATCTCTCCAGCAAGTCTTGATACCTCATCCGAAACAACACTATCATCTGACTTAATATTCTTACAACCAGTATTTCGTGACTTGACAACCTTCCCTTGAAACTTGACCCGTCCAGTGGCTTTCAAATGATGGGGCCTTGGCGAGTCAAACTGGATCATCGAAAAGAAGCTAGCCAATTCAAAGCCTCGCATGCGCAAATCTAGGTCAAGTCCTTCTACAGCTAGTGGCACCTTTCTTACAGAGGCATCAGGATCTTGTTGCGATAGATAGTCTTCAATGTATGATGTTTGAACTTGCATGTTTAGATCAAAAGCAACTGACGATGAGTTCACGGTAATGTAGTCATGCGAGATGATGATATTACCACGCGCATCAGTGAATGAGTCCTCAGCATTTGGTGCAGCCCACTTTATGTCAAATTTTCTGGTTTCAAATGCAACAATGTGACTATGAGATTCATTTTCTGAAAAAAAGACTAGTTAAAAATGCTTATTAAATAGAAATAATTCAAAAGTAGAATGACATTATTTTCTTTGAAAAGACCAGAAAATTAAATTCCACAGATCAAATGAAAGACATAAAATACAGCAAATATTGAAACTTGTGTCAGGCAAATCAGTAAAAGAGTTTAACAATGCAGACTAAGAATTACCATATTAAAGGTACAATAAGAAAATCTAAGTAAACACGTGGCAGGTGGTAACAAAAAAATAAGAACTTACCCAGTTTGGCAAATCTACAAATAACCAATAGTTGTTTATATGCAGTGTCTATGAAGCAGCTCTCATTACTCAAATTAAATCATATAAAAATAACTGATAAACACACTGGCAGTATAAAATAAAGACATACGGCCTAAGGAGAGCTCCTGATAGTCTAGTGTCTCCATTTATCTCCCCTACTTTGAGTGGAATCAGAGGGATGCCACCAGGAATGTAGCGGTGTAGAACTTTATCGAGTAAGAAGCTACCAGATAAGTTTATATCCATAGCTGCTTCATCAACTTCCCCCTGCAAATAGGTTCACAGGACAATTTAAAAAACCAAAGGTACTGAACATCCCATGGCCACTACAGCATGTGGGAATCCATAAGGCCTATTATGGACTGATTTGACCATCAGTTACACACAAACCAAATTAAGTAAAAGAACACATCATCACCAAATCCTTGAATAACAAACAAATTAAAAGCTGGTTGATTTACTAAACACATCACATATCTTGTCATTTTTTTTAGTGGAATATCTTGTCTTAAATAAATCACATGTTAGTATTGTGTAGAAGGAAAGAAAAAGAAGTGAACAACAGAAGTGGTAGGATATGACATAAGATATATGCAAGATCATCAAATTCTCATGGTGATAACAAGATGGCAATTCTCAGGGTATTTAACTATAGGCTCCAATTTCTATACCAATAAAGCATTACCTCTGGGCAAACCCATGCATTACCAGCCCCACGAATCTCTCCACCATCTAAAAGGCTTGCTCTAATGCCATAAAGATCAGCCACCTATTCATAACCGGATATTAGACAAGCAAT